>JBBCBC010000001.1:23963303-24035803 GCA_037126765.1 Stenogyne calaminthoides
GGATATTTCTTACCAAGTGCATTTAGATCATTCATAATGCTAGTGAATCGACTTCCAATTTGTCTATAGATTCACCTCATCCATTCAAAACTATCAAACTTTCCAATTGCAACCTGAAAGTTTGTTTTCTTTTGATATGATCTGCGCCTTGGCACATTACAACTAAAGGTATCCAAAATTTCTTTTGCAAGATATTCACGAGAGATCATTCCCATCACACCATCATCAATTGTACTGTATAGTGAGTCTTTAGCAGTATAGTCTAGATTGACTAACTTCCTCTCCTCAGGAGTCAGTTGGTCATCAGACTTAGGAAATTCTGCTCTAGGATTGTTTCTCTCATTTTCTGTTCCTCTGGGATTCACCACAGTAAATTGGAATGGCCCTTCAGAGACCACTCTCCACATTCGTTCATGTTTAGAATACAGGTGTGCCTGCATTCTCAATCTCCATAAATCATAGTTCTCCAATGAGTCTTTTAAGAATTCAACAAATAAGATCCTTCTGAGTCTTTTAAGAATTGGAATGACCCTTCTGAGTCTTTTAAGAATTCAGCAAATAAGATCAGTTCAGATAGACCACAAGTATTTTTAGAAAATAAAACTTTGGTCAACAAAGCAGGTGGTCAAGTTGAACCACTGCTCTGATACCACTTGTTGGTCCCGGTGCAAACGAGTCTTACACGTGTATGGGGGCAAATACACGTGTTTAGTGTTTTTAAAACTTTTCTTACTGAGGTCAGCTTGGGTCAGGTTGTCCTGATGATTTGGTCCTAAGAAGCACAAATCGCTCTGAGTCAAAGTCTATCTGAGACAGTGATCCTGAGCTGCTTTCAGATACCTCAGATAATCCCAACTGAGTCCTGAGTTTTCAGAGATCCTGAGTTGCTTGGATCAGATAACTAACTTCTTGAACCCTCGAAGAGTAAGTTCGGTTTGGTAACTATCTATTCTAGCTACTTTCGGATATGTGCGGAATGGTTGGCCCTTAGTTTATACTTTCGTTTTAAGCTTTTCTTTGAAAACCTTCCTTTAATGGAATAGTGATTAGGTTGTGATTCAATTTATATGCAACTTTCGATTGGATTGATTCCAACCCAAATATCGATGAAAATATGCTTTCAAGACAAAGTAATGCAACGGATAAATCAAGCAAAACGAAAGCAAAAGAACATAGCATTATAGTGGTTGAGAGACTCAAGTTCCTACTTCCACTCTCCCCCCCGATCTTTTCAGAGAAAATTCACTAATCACTTCCTAAGGCTTTCTCGACTACCTCCTCAGAGTTTACTAACCTTTCTAATTTTGAGCTTTTCGACTACCTCTCGAGTTTACTAACTCAAAACTCAAACAAGCTTTCTGTCTATCCAAGATAGATTACTCACTTCTCCTCTAGAGCTTTCTGACTACCTCGATGTAGTTTACTTACTCTTTACAACTCCAATCTCACCAACAATCACACTCAAACTACCTTACAAAGGGTTTGGGGTTTCTTAGTTGGTTTCCAACTAGGATGAGATATCCTTTACAATAAAGAACAATGCAAAGGCTAGGATATCTCGACTAAGCTTTGAATATATCTTATCAAGCTAGGCTTAGTAGAATGAGCTCTCTTCGATTTAAAGCACTTGGGAAATTCTTGGGTTTTCGAGTGCTTCAACTTTTCGATAATAAGTTTGAGCTCTTGAGTTGCTTACAAATTTCCCGTAACCTTTCAATGTAGAAGGTCACAAGTATTTATAGGCATACACCAAGGTCACTCTTGAAAAACTATCCGTTGGAGAGATAACTTCGTGAGTTTCCTCTTATGGTGTGTGAGAAATGGCTATATTTAGGGTTTGACACTCCCTAACACGTTTTAGGCAATAGCCTTTCATGTAGCCGGTTTTTACTTTTTGCGATGCGGAACTTAGTACTTGACATCTTTTTTTCGGTGACATATACATTTTGTCGATTAATCGATATAGTGCGATGTTGTCTTCCTCTTTTCGACTTTTGTCTCCGGTTAAAGGTAGAACAGCATAGCAGCTCTTTTGGTTACAATCTCTGAGTTGATATAACCTTAACAACACTTTGTCTTAGTTCCTTTTGTCTGCATTGAATGTCTTGGGCAATATCTAATTTTCTAAGGAATCGCGACTTTCTCAGTATTGCATCCTTCAGATAGATATTCTCAGTGCCTTGGAACATTCGGTTTATCTTTGAGCATTCCGATATATTCTTGAGTCTTGATAATTCTTGTGCCTTGATATTCTTGGTCTTCGATCTTGATCATCCTGCATCTTCTGCGTCTTCAGAGTCTTCTGAGTCTTCAGTGTCTTCCGAGTCTTCAGAGTCTTCTGAGTCTTTAGATGTATCTTGGTGATATCTCTTGAGTCTTCATCTTGAGTCTTCATTTCTCGATTTCTAATCGAAGTCTTGATTCTCAGTTTCTTACTGAGTCTTCAGAAACTTTTTAGTTTCATACTGAAACTTCAGTTTCTTCAGAAACATACTGAGTTCTTCAGAATCTTCAGATCCTATCCTGATCTATATCTGCTGACTATACATTTTGCAGATAACATCCTGAATACTCTAAAACTGAATCCTGACTCAACTATCAAGATTATTCTGAACATGTCATACTCAGGGGTTTTGGGATCTAATCAAAATCATATCTTTATTAAATTCATCTCCCAACAAGAACCAACATAACTTTGTTATGGTTATGCGCACATTTTCGGGCAAGATAGAACGTATTGCAATGGGCAAGAAAGTTTCCATGATGACATGATAGTCATGCGATTTCATATTCATCAGTCTCACGCCATCATCTGATACAAGTCTCTGTATGTTGGACGAATAACCCTCTGGTACTTTCACATCCTTTAGTGTCTGAAGTAACTCTTTTCTCTCATTGTTGGATAAGGTGTGTGCAACAGGAGGTAAGAACGGTTTACCTCTTTCTCTAGGCGCAGGTTTTAGTTCTGCTCTTATTCCCATATCAATCATATTCATTCTTGCATTGTAACCATCCTTGGACTTCTTATCAGCTAGCAGAGTATTGAGCAAGCTGGCACAAACGTTCTTCTCAACGTGCATTAGACCAATGAAGTGTCTAACATACAGCTCTTTCCAATAGGGCAATTGAAAGAAAAATGATTCCTTCTTCCAACCACTAGTGGGGACACTCTTTGCGAAGCTCTTTCCGTACTGTGTGTTGATATTCTTCATCTCATTCAATACATCCGAACCTGACAATAAACGTGGTGCTTCATCTGTCTCGATTGTATCATCGAATGCATCGGCCATTGTTCTGTACTTATGTGTTGGGTCCAACCACCTCCTATGTCCCATATAAACGGTCTTCCTACAATGACTCAAGCGAATGTGATGTGTCTTCTTGGTACAACAAGGACATGAATCGACCCCCTTCACACTATATCCAGATAGATTCCCATAAGCGGGAAAGTCATTGATAGTTCCAAACAGTATAACTTTCAACTTGAAATTCTCCTTTCTACAAGCATCATACACATCGACACCCTCATCCCACAGGAGCTTCAAGTCCTCTATCAAAGGAGCCAGATATACATGTATGTCGTTACCAGGTTGTTTGGGTCCTGATATCAACATAGACAACATCATGTAAGTGCGCTTCATGCACAACTCGGGTGAAAGGTTATAAACTAACAGAATCACTGACCATGTATCGTGGCTCGTTGCCAAATTCTGGATGCCTGACATCGAATGTCTTCCACTGGGGTGTATCAACAGGGTGCCTTAGCATTCCATCTTTGATCCTATCATCATGATGCCAAGTTAAATTTCTAGCATCCACAACGCTACTATACATTCTCCTGAATCTTGGTATTATTGGAAAGTACCACATCATCTTCGCGGGAGATTTATTTTTCTTATATCGCTTCTCCCCACACTTTAGACATTCATCGAGGTCTCCATACTCCTTCCGAAATAAGATACAATCACCCGCACAAACATGAATTTTCTGATGTGTTAACCCGATGGACTTGAGCATTTGTTTAGCATCATATGCTTTTTTAGGCAGTACATTTCCATCAGGCAATAGACCACTAACTACTTCCAGCATACTTGTGAAGCACGCATCAGACAACTGATTAGCTACTTTTAGGTTGAACAATATCAACACATCTGATAATTTTGTTGCCTTCTTACACAGGGGCCAAAGGGGTAATCCAGCAGAATCCCTTAACTTCTCTGACATATAAGGGTGATCTCGCAGATCATCGTCATCCCCACTCGATGTATCAACAGTCGGTACATCTCCGAAACTATCCACATCCACTGTATCTTCAAACCTAAAGTCAATTCCTAGGTTGCTTGAGCTACATACATCTCTTCTCTCACCATGAGATGTCCAAACGGTATATGTTTTATCAATACCGTGAATCATCAAGTGGTCGAACAAACTTTTTCGACCACTAACGGTTTTTCCATTCATACATTTCCAATACGGACATGGAATGTACCGATGATCGGTGCAGTGTCTAATTGCATGATTACAAAATTCCTCCACCCCATTCCTATACTCCTCTGATAATCGATCTGCTCGAACCCACTTTCGATCCATATAGAACTAGAGATGCCTATAGGAAAGACAATATGAAGTGTTTCTCAAGAGAATGTATCCTAATGTATTAAACCTAAAAGTATTCCAATCCTAATGTATAAAACAATCATTTTTTATTGAAGGCTATTTCGTAACAAAACAAATTCATACCTAACCATACTTAATCTACATTCATTTTAATTTTCTAATTTTGAAATTCTTCCAATTTTTGACTTATTCACAAAATGAGTCTTACAAAAACTTGCATATAGAATGTGGGAGTACCTAAGGTTTGTATATTGCATGTACCTAAGGTTTTGTTGTTTCTCAAGACAATGTATCCTAATGTACCATCAATCATCTAAAGCAACACACTATCCATTCACCAAATCATCAAATTAATAATCCAAATATATCCTAATGTATTAATCCTAATTTATGCTTAAATCCTCACACAAGCATATTGTTGTGCACTAAAATATGAGGATTATGGGATAAGATGTGTCTTAGTGATCTTTAGTGACACAAACAATAAATGTGTAAAGTGGATTGTGTTTAAGTTATATGATTGTTTGAGAGAATAAGAGTTTGAGCAATAAATTTGCATGAGGTTTGGTAAGGTATTCCTTTCTCCTCTTTCTTGGTCATAAATGACCCCTATTTATAAGGTTTAGGAGAGTGGAGCTCACTCTCCTGATTTACAAGGACAAGTAGCCAGAAATAGCTCTGCAAAATATTAAATGCTACATTATTGATGTGACCCAGGTCAGAGGTCGCTGGGAGGTCGCTCGAGGGATCAAGAGCTCGCGCTCCTCGCTGGGACGTCGCCCGAGGCAAATCCGGATTTCCAGGGATTTAGCCGTCTAACTACTCCTAGCTACTCATCATTCCCGTCCTTTACTGACACATCTCTGATTGAGGCCATTCTTAGGTAAGGCTCCTGGCGCTGCTCGTCTACCACGGGTCCCATCTCAATTAATGCTCCGTACTTGTGTCAGTGCGCGATCAGCGAGGTGCATCAAGGTTGCATGCTCGTGCCTGAGGTGCCTTTTCTTCTGCCTTTTTGGTGAGGTGTTGTACTTGCGCAAGATGTGGTCTGGTCCTCCTCTGTTTCTTTCCAGGTCGGGACCGACCTCGCGCCATATGCCCACAACAATAGCCCCTAGCTCGTCTCTCTGTGCTCGCAAAGGGGGGATGAGGTACCCTTTTTTGTTCTCACCTTGGGTGTGATGTGCGAGGTCTCGGAAACTTCTCGAGTACGCATGAGCAGGTCTTGGAAATTGGGGTTATGACGGCAGCTTGCCTCGACTGTCGCGCCTACTGAGGATAGGTGATGATGGCGTGTGGGTTCCACGCGCGGGACACGGAAGGTCGTGGGCCGGACCACGTGCCCTAAACTCCTCTTATAAATGCACCTTACTCCTCTCATTTTCCATTTTCCACTTTGCAAACTTTCGAACACTACCTTGCTGCTCTGATTCTTCCCTCAATTCCGATTCCGGTCGTTGTTGTGGTCCAGGTACAGATCTCTATTCTTCTTCCTTTCTTCTTATCCTCAGATTTGGTGAACAATGTTTGCCTCAAATCGGGAAGACTCGGGGAGCGCGACCGAGAGTTCCGCTCCGATTGCGACGATTTGTCGGCGGCGTGGCCACGGTGGGCCTGAAACTTCGGTAGTGGAAGTCTCCTCGGAGACGGTGAGCGGAATTCCCGTGTTGGCTAGGGGTGAGGTCACATCAAGAAGACGTCGCCTTCGCCGGGCCGAGGGGGACTCCTTGGGGAGGTCTTCGGCCCCCGTCGAGCTGGAAACTCAGGTTTCGGAGATGGTGGGGGAGGAAGGAGATGAGCCTAGTTCGAGATCGATTGATCGAGCAGTGTCGGACGAGGTCGTACCCGATGTGCCGAGTGATGATGAAGAGATTGACGACGTTGATCGCAAGCTACGGTTAGAGGAGATTATGTATCATCCTCGCGAACTGATCCCCCGACCAACCCGAACTCGTGCGGAGATTATGTGAAAGCCCGCCCTCATATGAAAATAGTTGAGGAGCTCCCTAGCAAGGTCCAAGATTGGAAAGAGAAGTGGTGGTTGGTAGGGGGAGCCTGGCAGAGTCCCATTTTTTCCCTAGGAGCCCTCGGATATCGCGAGATTCCTTGCGACTATGCGATTCTTAAAAGTAAGCTTTTTTGCTTTTCCCTTTCCCATAATACTGATTTAACTTCTTCTCCCTATTGCAGCTCCCAAGAAATCCAAGGCATCCGAGCTCTCCCTTCCCTTCTTGGTCCGGCTGGTTCAGGTGTGCTTAATTGATCCGGACGAGAGGTCGCTAATCATCCTCTAACGGTTAAAGTGTCTGGAATTTGCGGGTCTAACTGTTCCACCTCGGTCGTCGCTGGACGCCGACCTTCCCAATAAGCTTTTCAGGATTTTACTTGTGTTGACTCGACTTCTTTGGTTATTCTCTGGTTGTTTCCTGATCTTCTTCTTGTCTTCAGTTTCCTTCATCGAGCCTATCTGTTTCACATCCTCCAAAGTTACCGACGAGATGCAAAACTTGAACGCCGAGGAGATGCGCGAAAAGGTTTCTCGCGCCTTGGCTCTGTCCAGGCAGAGGGCGAGCCAAAAGAAGGTTGTCGCAGTTGGTGGGGCCACTGGGACCCCCCCTCCGAGGGCCAAAGCTATCGCCGCCCCCGACCGAGGTAGGAAAAGGGTTCTTGCCGAAGTGCAAGCAACCGAGGGGAGCTCCCCTAAACACATCCGGACGTCCGTGGACATGGATGTGCTCCGGGACTCCCCGAGTGGGAAGGTGTTGGTCTTGGGTTTTGCGGGGACCCCTGATACGATTGTTGAGCTCACACAACGTCGGGCTTGCGATCCCGATGATCGCACTTTCCTTGGGTGGAACCCGGATTTCCGCCAACGGTATACCTCATTTTACTTATGACTTTATTTCTATATTTTATTTCGAGTGTACCATGTTTATGTCCGGTTGCCTTGCAGATACAAACTGGAAAATGGAGTATTTCGGGGGGAGTCAACCCGCAACTACCTGTGGTCGCGAGCTCCTGCGGCCAATGACACCCACCCTTCCTACCTCCGACAGATAGCCGAAGATGCTCCGAGGTCTTGGACTCTGGATCTCCACGAGGAAGCTCATACACAGCACTTCTCTGAGAATCTGACCTCGGGGATTGCTCACATGTGTAGTTCCTTGGCCTTCTTTGAACGGAGTCGGGGCGATATGGCGGGCAAAGATCTGAGCCCGAGGCTGAAGCGCATTGCTCGTTGATGAAGGTGGACTTGGCCAGGTCATCGAAAGAGCGGGAGGCTGCTATCAATGCAAAATCTATGGCCGAGGAGAAATTTAAAAATGTGACCCGGGAGCGGGATGAGATGGAGAAGAAAATCTCCCAGATGGCGAAGGATCTCGAGCTCCAAGATCAAAAGGTGAAAGAGAGCATGGACAGGACTGCTGAGGTGGAGGCTCGGTGTCTCCGGTTAGAAGCTGAGGTCCATGATTTTCCGACCACTGTGAAATTGGAGCGTCATCATGCCTCCAACCTGGCCTATATCCACTCATTTTCTAACGTTGTTCGGGCTTGTCATCGAGCTGGCGACCTTGATGGAGCAAAGTCAGCGATGTTCGAGTTGCTCGCCGGATACATGCGTAACAACCCTGTTCGGGAGGGGGATGATCTTCCCATCAAAGACCTTGCTGCCTTTGGTGTGGACTTCATTTTCTACCTCAGGTGCTAATCTTTATGATCCCGAGGAGTTGCTCGGGCTGTTGAATGAAGAAACGGATGATGGCCAGGATGGTGATGGTAGGGAGGTTGTTGGTGGTGATGATGGTGGAAATGGTGAAGGCAATCAGGTTGGCGTTGAGATTTCCGAGGTTGAGCAAAACACGACTACCAACCCTGTTGAGGGGACCTCGAATGCTCCGCCGAGCTGATTCCTAGGACGGTTTTTTTGCGGCAGTATGCCAAATGCCTTCGGGCACCCTTTGTAATCACCCTTCGGGGTTTTCTTATCAGCTAGTTAGGTTGCCCTTCGGGGTGTGTAAGTGTTTTCCCAAGGGGCGTAGGACTTCGATGCCTTCGGGCGTTTATTAATGAAATCGCAGTTCCTTTTCATTTCTATCTTTCTCGCTTCCTGGTTTTAATGCTTGTTTGTTTCTTTCCAATACTTTGTCGTCGGTGAATCCGTATATTTTGTCTTCCTGAGAGCCTGGGTAATAAACAATAATGATAAAAGATCATTAATTGATAAATGACTTGATTGTCGAACTTATATAAGGTATGCGACCGAGGTCGGCTTAAAACTGGGTATGCGACATACTAGCCTTCATGTGTTCTTGGCTTAGCCGACTTAGACTGGGTATGCGACCGAGGTCGGCTAAGACTGGGTATGCGACATACTAGCCTTCATGTGTTCTTGGCTTAGCCGACTTAGACTGGGTATGCGACCGAGGTCGACTTAAGACCGTATCGACATACTTTGGGTATCGACCAGGTCGGCTTAAATGGGTATCGACATACTAGCCTTCATGTGTTCTTGGCTTAGCCGACTTAGATTTTTTCATTTGCGAATCTATTTCTGATCGAACTCGTGAGAGGTCGGGGACCAGTCCCCCAAGTTCGTAAGTGTAAAAAGATGGAGCAAGCCTATGTTATAAGTCGTAACTCATAGAGAAATATACAATCGATCTGGATTTTACAACTCATAGTTATTGGTAGAACTTCTTCAGGTAGGTCGCATTCCACGGATACATCGCGGGAATGCCCTTCAAGTCTTCGAGCTGGTAAGCCCCATTCGGCAGACATTTCGAAATCTTCATGGGTCCCTCCTAGGTTGGACCAAAAACTCCTTTCTGGACACCGAGGATTCTTTTCAGAACGAGGTCGCCGACCTTGAATATTCGAATTTTTGCTTTTGAGTTGTAATATTTCTCCGACTTTTGTTTGTAGTTTGTGTTTCTTAAGTTGGCTTCCAATCTTTTTTCTTCGAGGAGGTCGAGGCTGAGAGATATGGCTTGATCGTTGTCCTCTGTGACTGCTTGTGACGTTCGATGGCTTCTGATCACGACCTCGGCTGGTATGACTGCCTCCATCCCGAAAGCCAAAGCAAAAGGTGTTTCGCCTGCTGAATTTCGGGACGTGGTTCTATATGACCATAAGATGCTCGGAAGTTTGAAAGCCCATAATCCCTTTGACTCGATGAGTTGAGTTTTTAGGGTGTGTTTGATTATCTTGTTCACAACTTCAACTTGCCCATTGGACTGGGGGTGATAGGGGGTGGAGAACAACTTTGCGATTTTCCACTTCGCGAAAAAGGCATCGATCTCGAAACCGTCGAATTGCTTTCCATTGTCTGTAACGATCGCTTGCGGGAGGCCAAAATGACAAATGATGTTTTTCCAGATGAATCGTATGATTTTCTCTTGGGTGATGGTTGCTAAAGGTTCTGCTTCCGTCCATTTGGTGAAGTAATCTACCTCGACCACCGCGAATTTTGAACTGCCCGGAGCTTTTGGGAAAGGACCAATCAGGTCAATCCCCCACTTCGCGAATGGCCATGGGCTGTATATCGACGTGAGCTCCTCCGGAGCTCGCTTAATCATTGGAGCAAAAAACTGGCATTGCTGACATTTCTTCGCGTACGCTATTGCATCTTTCCTTAGGGTTAACCAATAATAGCCTTGTCTGATCGTCTTGTAGACGAGGGACTGTCCTGCGGTATGATTTCCACAATCTCCTTCGTGGATTTCTTTCAGGATCACTTGGCCTTCTTCCGGGGTGACGCATTTCAAAAGTGGCAAAGAGAAACTTCGCTTATAAAGTTTTTCGTTGATGATGGTGTACCTCGCTGCTCTTAGTTGCAATCGGTGAGCTGCGACCTTATCTTCTGGCAGTAACCCTTTTTCGATGTAGTCTCTGACTTCGGTCATCCAATTGTTTTCCGATGTCGCGATCTGAAAGACTTCCCTACGAATGCTTGATGGACTTGCTTGATTTGTCCAAGTTATTTCCTTTACATCGATGATGACGCGACCTGCTGAGGGAGTGTTGAGTTTAGTAACTACTATGTTGTCCATATCTGCGGCACCTTCTGACGTGGCCAAGTGAGCTAAAGCATCTGCCTGCGTGTTTTCTGCTCGAGGTATCAACTCTATTTGCACTCAAACTTTTCGATGAGGCTCTTCGCTATCTGCTGGTATTTCATCATTTGTTCACCCCGTACTTCGTATTCTCCTGACATCTGGCATACGACAAACTGGGAATCGCTGTAAACTTTTAATTTTCGCACACCAATGGCCATCGCCATTCCCAGTCCATTTATCAAGGCCTCATACTCTGCTTCGTTGTTGGTGGCATGAAAATCAAAACTCACAGCCGTGGTGAAAGATTATTGTTCAGGACTGATTAGGACCACTCCAGCCCCTGCTCGGGTGCTCGTCGAAGAGCCATCGACGTGCAATGTCCATGGGACGTTGGCCGCCTCCGGTGTCTTTTCTGGAAAGGTGAGCTCAGTGAGAAAGTCGGCGAGGACCTGAGCCTTGATCGCAGTTCGGGGTGCGAAGGTGATCCCGAACTGTCCTAACTCAACGGACCATTTCAACAATCTTTCGGCTGTATCAAGTTTGTGCAAAACCTGCCTCAGTGGCATGGTAGTTAGGACTTCTATTTGGTGATTGAAAAAATAATGTCGAAGCTTCTGGACGCTCATAATCAAGGCATAGGCGAGCTTCTCGAGCGGTGGGTACTTGAGCTCGGCATCATTCAAAGTCTGGCTGACAAAGTATATAGGCAAATGGTACTGACCTTCTGCTCGCACTAACACCGCACTGAGAGCGGATTCCGAGGCCGTGAGGTACAAAAATAACTTCTCGCCTGGTATGGGTTTTGCCAAGACCTAGGGGTCGGAGAGGTACACTTTGAGCATCATAAATGCGGCTTGGCATTGCGGGGTCCATGAGAACTTTCATTTTTTCATGGCTTTGAAAAAAGGCTTGCACATATCCCCCATTCTGGATACGAATCTGTTGAGAGCTACGAGACAACCGGTCAATCTTTGGACTTCTTTCACGTTGCAAGGTGGTTTCATGTACATGATGGCTTTGATCTTTGTAGGGTTAGCTTCGATACCCCGCTGACTGATGATACGGCCCAGGAACTTTCTCGAACCAACCCCGAAACTGCATTTCTTAGGATTTAGGTTCATGTTGTATTTTCTCAAGATGTCGGGCGAGGTGGCACAGATGGTCCTCCTTCTTCTCACTTTTCACCATAATGTCGTCGATGTATACCTCCATGGTTTTTCCAATCTCTTCGTCGAACATTCGATTTACCAAATGCTGGTAGGTTGCCCCTGCGTTCTTCAGACCAAATGGCATCCTCTTCCAACAATACATGTTTTTCTCTGTCAGAAAAGATGTGTGTTGCTGATCATTTTTATCCATGGCGATCTGGTGATACCCGGCGAACACATCCATGAATGTCATCATCTCGTGCCCAGCGGTGCTATCTACGAGGTGATCGATGTGCAGCATTGGAAAGTAATCCTTCGGGCAGGCCTCATTGAGGTCGGTGAAGTCGATGCATAGTCGCCAAGAGTTGTTTGCTTTTTTTACTAGCACTGCATTGGCCACCCACTGCGGCTGGTCTGCTTGCTCGATCAACTTGTTATCTACCAGTTTCTTCACTTCCTCGGCCTGGGCTGTGTACTTTTCCGTACCGAACATCCTTCTTTTCTGGGACACTGGCCTCTTCGTCGGATCGATGTTCAGTTTGTGGCATACGACCTCGGGGTCGATGCCAACCATGTCCTCATGTGACCATGCGAATACGTCTAGATTCTGCTTGAGGAAGTCTATCAGTTGTTCTCGCAGGTCGCTGGGAATTCGTGTTCCGATGGTCACACTTAGTTCTGGCCGATCAAGATTGACTGGGATTGTTTCAAGCTCTTCGATCGGTGTTGCTCGTTGATTATTTATCCCCGTTCTAGGATCGAGGTTGGATTCTCGATGTTTAGAGTCGACCTCCATTGGTTCGAAACCTAGGCGAGGTTCCAAATCTGGTAAATCTTGTGAAGGCTTTTCTCTAGTTGTGATGTCAACTTCCATCGGTGTTACCTTTGCTTCTACTACACTATCTACCTTCATTTCATTATTTTCTTTCTCTTTCCGAGGTGGAGTCCGGCTCGTACAACTTAGCTCCACCTCGGATTTTCTACCAAAATGAAAAGCAGAATTTAAATCGACACAAGTGTAAGTTAAACATTTTCTTGCCGCAATCTGGTCACCCTTGATGGTGCCAATCTTCCCGTCAGATCCGGGAAACTTAATACAATAAAAGTAGGACGAGGAGGCAGCCCCGAACTCATGTTCGAAAGGCCTGCCGAAGAAAGCATTGAAATTTGATGGAGCATCGATGATAACAAAGTCCAGCTACCTCGTTGCCTTCACGTCAATGTCCAAGGTTGATGTGATCTCGACAGATAGGCAGATCATCCCATAGGCCTCAACAGGCTGGTTCTCGAAACCCTGAATTACGACCTCACAAGGCTCGACGTAGGAGTGGAAATCGCCGAGCAGGTCCAGAGTCTTTTTGAAAAGGATGTTGCAGAAAGCCCCATTATCAATCATGACGCGATGAACTAGAGCCCCCATTATTTTGGCCGAGATCACGAGTGGGTCTCAGTTTGGAAACACCACCCCATCTCTGTCCTCCTCGGTGAAAGTGAGCTGCTTCTGACTTGGGGCGATGGTGTTGATTGGAAGGAAACTCAGCACGGCATTATCGAGAGCTCGCATCTCGGCCTTCTGGCATCGGTTAGATAGGGAGGTCACTGGGAAGAATCCCCCAAGGGTCCCCCCAGTAGGGCATATCATATGGATGACCCTGTTCTCCGCTCCCGCTGGGATCTGCGGACCTTGCTTTCCTTGGTCGGGCTGGTTTCCTGGCGGTGGCGCTGGTCGCTGATTTTGCTGCTGCCTTGGCTTAACAAACCTTTCCAACTTCCCTTCTTCATACAACTTCAAGAGCTCCCTTTGGAGGTCGCGACAATGCTCAGTCTTATGCCCAATGGAGTTGTGGTAGTCATAAAACTTCTTCGGGTTGAGTTTGGAGGTGTCCTGGTACATTTCCTGGGTCGGGGGAATCTGCTATCTGCCCCTGATTGCCTGATAGATCTGAGTTGCATTCATGGTCAGTTTTTCCAGGAGTTTTACCTCTAGAGGGTTATCAACTGGCTTGAAAGTCCCCGGAGGTCGGTAGTGCGTGGATCCGGGCCTCCTGTACGGTTTCTCGGGTTTTGGATCAGGCTTCTTGACTTCGATCTTCACCTCGCTTGGTCGCTGCTCGCCCAATCTTGATGCCAGTATCTCGGCATTGGTGATCATAACCCCTGCCCGGTATCGGAAATCGGCGTAGCTCGGTGGATATTCCTTGTTCATCATTTTCCAGAGTTTCGTTCCCTTCTTCAACCCATGCACTATTCCCAACACCTTGGCTTCATCGCCCAGCGGCTCGCCTTCCATAATGAGATGGTCTATTCGATCAATATATGCCCGGTCCGATTCCTTCTCGAACTGATAGATGTTTGCCAAACGTTGCTTTGTTCCCTTGTGCGGGGTCAGCGAGGCGAAGTGAGTGAGGAACAATTGAGCCATCTGGTGGAAAGACTCTATGGAAGTCGGGGGTAAGGAGTTGAACCATCGGTAAGCTTGGTCGCCTAGAGTGAGCGGGAAAAAGTGGCATTGAGTGGCATCAGTCGCGCCCATGGAGTTCATGTAGGACGTGTATTTGCTCACATGATTTATCGGGTCGGTGCTGCCATTGTATTGGGTGATGGAGTTGACATTGATCTTAATTTATACAGGAGCGAGCATGACCGTGGGTGATAATGGCGAAATGGGTATTTTGTGGTGAGAGGCACTCCCCCTTTGCTCGCCAGCTGCTCTTGGAGGTCCTTGATGTTCTGAAGGATGGCAGCCATCTGCGGAGAGTCGTTCTGTCCGGCAACCTCGCCAGGATGATGGCAAGGTGGAGAATTTATTTCCTGTCGGCGGGGTGATGGGGTTCGATGACGTCTGCAAGGTGAAGGGGTTCTTTCCACCCTGCGAGGTGAAGGACTTCGTTCGAGCCGATCTTTCGCCGATACTCGTTGTCTGGGTCCGCCTTGGGCTACCGATCCTGAACATGAACTTTCGAGTTCGGCATAGTTGAGCTGCGTCGGCCTGGGCTGATCACGTCGGGGTCCGCGCCCTTGGTGCGGGCCGCTATTGAAACCTTCTGAGAATAGACGTTTGTGAATGGGATTAGGCCCCTCGTTCGGATTACCCCGATAGACTGGAGTACGTTGCGTCCCTCGAGAGTTGGCTTCGTCACTTCCCTCGCGGCGAGGTCCCTCTTGGCGAGGTTCCTCGCAGCGAGGTTCTTCTTGGCGAGGCCCATCGTAGTTGGCTCTATCCTTGTAAGACTCTTCGCGGCGGGACTCCTCGTGCCCTTGGCCTTTGCCCTTACTTTGGGCCTTCCGATTCAGGTTGTGGCATAGGTCGCCGTCTGGGATCAGCACTTCGGCCTGCTTTCGGCGTAACTCTACGATGGCCTCATCGATTTCTTTTGGAGTACGGATCTGCTCGAGCTTTTGAGCAATCCCCGTGGTGGGTCCCCCAGCCTTGAAGTTGCTAACGGCCGGGCCGCTAGCCCTTGCTCCGCCGGAGCGATATGAAACCGAAGCGGCTTTTCTCTTGGTGAAGAGAGTTGCTTGAGAAATGGTTGAGTGGTTTTTTGGGAGATTTGGGTGTATGAGATGGATTTGTATCAAAGATTCGTGAGGAATACTCCAATGAGAAAACACGAAGTATTTAGCTCGAGATTTCTTAAAGAGTACCCTCCTTCTAGCGCCAATTGTTGTGCACTAAAATATGAGGATTATGGGATAAGATGTGGCTTAGTGATCTTTAGTGACACAAATAATAAATGTGTAAAGTGGATTGTGTTTAAGTTATATGATTGTTTGAGAGAATAAGAGTTTGAGCAATAAATTTGCAAGAGGTTTGGTAAGGTATTCCTTTATCCTCTTTCTTGGTCATAAATGACCCCTATTTATAAGGTTTGGGAGAGTGGAGCTCACTCTCCTGATTTACAAGGAAAAGTAGCCGGAAATAGCTCTGCAAAACATTAAATGCTACATGATTGATGTGACCCAGGTCGAAGGTCGCTGGGAGGTCGCTCGAGGGATCAAGAACTCGTGCTCCTCGCTGGGACGTCGCCCGAGGCAAATCCGGATTTGCAGGGATTTAGCCATCTAACTACTCCTAGCTACTCATCATTACCGTCCTTTACTGACACATCTCTGATTGAGACCATTCTTAGGTAAGGCTCCTGGCGTTGCTCGTCTGCCACGGGTTCCATCTCAATTAATGCTCCGTAGTTGTGTCAGTGCGCGATCAGCGAGGTGCATCAAGGTTGCATGCTCGTGCCTGAGGTGCCTTTGCTTCTGCCTTTCTGGCGAGGTGTTGTACTTGCGCAAAATGTGGTCTGGTCCTCCTCTGTTTCTTTCCAGGTCGGGCCCGACCTTGCGCCATATGCCCACAACACATATTATCAAACACCTTGAGTGCATCAATTGTTCATCTCTAAATTAGCATAAAAAATCAAGCCAAGCCACACAATATATATTCATCTCTAACAAATTGTTCATCTCTAACACTAACAATAATTAATTCAAGCCACTAACAATAATTAATTCAAGCTACTAACAACAATATAATTAAACCAAGCCACCAATATATATATATAATTAACAATATTATATAAACCAAGCATCAATTAATTGTTCATCTCTAACACTAACAACAATTAATATTCCTAACAAATTAGATAAACCAAGCCAAACATATATATATGTATATAAACATTTATATAAACAATTAATCCTAAAATATATATATATATATATACTAATTAACATATATACATACATATATATATATAAAAGAAAAATTACCTATATGGAGGAGGAGGACGGCGGCGGCGGTTGGGGAGGGCGGCAGCGGCGGTAGGAGAGGGAGGAGGAGGGGCGCGCGACGTACGGTGCAATTTGGGAGAGAGGGAGAAGATTGGTTCGCGATAGGGGAGGCGGTAGGAGAGGGAGGAGGAGGGCGACGTGCAATGCGATTTGGGAGAGAGGGTTCACGATTTGGGGTAGAGGGAGGAGGGCTAGGAGGCTGCAGCTGCGATTTGGAGATTAATTCTGCAGCTAGTTTCGATTTGGAGGTTTAATGAAGACCCGACCAATTGGACAGCGGTTCGAAACTACTGTCCAAGGTGTTTTCTTGGACAACGATTCAAAATCACTGTCTAAGTGATTTTGCACAGTAGTTCCATGGACAGCGGTTTTGACCCGCTGTCTATTTTTTATTTTTTATTTTAATTAAAACCGCTCTCCAAGCTATATTTTGGAGAGCTGATTGAAAAAGGGTTGTCCAAGTGCAGCTGTGCAAGCTTAAATGTGTAGCAGTGCACATGGGTATGACGTCAAACCGTTCCTGGGGCACCATCTGACGCAGAGATCATGCCCTAATTAAGGCTCCCGTAATCAGCTCTCTTCATCCCTATCCCACCGGCATGGCACGGGTCTTGTTTCCTTTACGGGAAAGTCTCATCGTCTATCTGTTGGGAGACTTCAAGCATATCGCAAATCGCTTCTTTATTACCTGGTTATCCCTTTAGGGTTCTTATATAGCTACCAAGTCGCCTAGATTGCCAGGTCGCCTTAATGGTCGAGATCGCCTCATTTGGTATAAAATTGCTCTGCTGGTCGTTTACTTCGTCGGCTCCGGTGGTTTACCTAGTCAACCTTTATTTCCTTTAATTAAGTGGTCGCCACACGATTACGCTTGGATAAATCCACGTGTCGTTACTCCACGTATGTGGTACAACATGTTGAGGGAAATTAAATAAACAAATTAATTCCGCACTTCTTTATAAGTTCGGACTTGTAGATGAGACAGAATTCTTTCATGGTATCAGAGCCTCTGGCTCAGCCCATATTGTGGGTTCGATTTCCGTAGAAAGCACTCCACCCATTTAAATTGTCCACTCGTTGGGTATCTTCCCCAGAGGGCAGAGACAATGATTCGGCTCACGAGTGAGGGGAGTGTTGAGGGAAATCCATGAGTGCGGGGGAATGTTGAGGGAAATTAGATAAATTAATTAATTCTGCACTTCTCTATAAGTTCAGACTTTTAGATAAGACATAATTCTTTCACAACAACCAGCTAAAAATATTTTCTCAAACAAATTAAAAAGGTGAATTTTAAAATTTACAAGACGAAAATTGAATTAAAAAAAATGGAGCGTCTTGAAACAGTAAATAGACAAATTTATAGAATTAAAATAAACATTTTCTCTTTTTTTAACTCACTTTTAAGTAAGGGCCTTTACAATGGTGCCGTTACTTTGAGTTATAACTCTTAACTTCAAGTTACAACCATTGCAAGTGAGGGTTATAACTTTCTCTCTCCCAATTTGGTTAGCACAGAGTAACCATCATTTTTCTGCAAAAATGAGGGAAGTGGCCCACTTTGTAGCCCACTTTGTTTGGTATATAAGAATTAAAAACAAAATTTGAGTGAATGGTGGGTCCCTAAAAAATGAGTTATTACTTTTAAATGGTTGTGGGAGTTAGTGGGGTTGAATTATTTGTCTAAGAATGATGATGTGGCGATGAGGTGGAGAGTTATAACTATGCAACCAATCTATCTTTTTTTTTACCCAGTTTATACTTTTTAGAGTGACTCACTCTTAAGTCAATTTTGGACCTAAACATTACTACTGGGTCCATCATTCTTTATAGATTATTAAGAGGTCCAAAATCTATAATAAAAAAATAATACTACCCTCCAATGAGTAAGTCAATTTACTTTTTTCATTTTTTTCATTTTCTCATATACTTCACTTTTCAATTTTTGAACTTCATCTTCTCTTATAAATCAATTTTTGAATTTCATGTTTCCTTATAAATGACTTTTCATTTTTTAAATTTCATCTTCTCTTATATGTGATCAAAATGTCTTGAAAATGACTAAAAATATTCAATATGTTCAACTTCATCTTTCAATCCAAAAAATTCAAATTGAAAAATAAAAAAAAATTACAATTACAATATCATATGAAAAATTCATATCTAACAATTCATATGAAAAATTCATATCTAAAACCTACAATTACAATCTCAAAAAAATTACATATCCTCGTCTTCATCACGACATGAACATGTTCATCAAAATACATGAACATGTTCATCAAAAACATGAAAAAGTTCATCTTCGATTTTAAATCTCCATCCTCAAAAATTAACAAACTCAGATCTTCATAAATGGATTTTCAAATCTTAAAAAAACTTCTATATCAACGACCAGATCTTCAAAAAATCTAAATCTTCATAAAAATCTTCAAAACTGCATCTTAAAACGAAAAAAAAAATCAGATTTTAAAGAAATCAATTCTAACAAAATGACCACATCTGAACATATCTTAAACCAGATTTCAAAAGATCTCTTTTAATCTTGAACTAGATTCCAAAAAAAACAAATCATAAAAATATGGTTAAAGCAAGAAGAAAGATAAATGTCCGGCGTCCCATGAAATGCTCCGCACATCCTTCACCCATCTTCTTCTCTACCAATACTTGAACTTTGTGGCTCTGCTTCACATTTTGTGTACAGCCACCGTTTTATCCAAGCATCTGACGACACTGATGCCTCCTTCCCCTTCTTTTCAAAAAAATACATCAATGTATAAAACAAAAAACAACGATTTATTAATTTCAAAAATTGAAACCCAATTGATTTCTTTTTCAAAACGAGTTAAGATTGATTAGATAATTGCAAAAAAATTAAGAATAAAATAAATTAGAAGAAAACCAAGCAAGAACAAAATAGCAATGAGATTAAAATAAACTGGAACAGATCTGCACGTCTAATAGGTGGAGACCAGGCCACGGCGTCGGCCGAACCCAGACTAAACAGAGGCGAACCAGAGAACACAACTACACATACATACACAGAGAACACTACAAACAGAGGTGCCGTCGTTCTGGTTTTGGGTGGAGGCGGCGGCGTGGGGATGGTGGCCACCGCCGTGGTGGCGGCGATTTGAGAGAGATTAAGAGCAGGTTGGATTTTTTTTAGAGAGTGAGAGTGAGAGCAGGTTGGGTTTTTTGAAAGAGAGATGACGATATTAAATTTGAATTGTATGCTCAGATTCGTTTAAGGGTATAATGTGTAATAGCCACACTATTTTGCACCTCTACTAATTAAAAAAAAAAGTATGGACCTAATAGTTATGTTGAGCCTATATATGGATCTATAAGTAAAATATACTACTCTTTCTGTCCCAGGCCAGTTTTTACATTGATTTGGGATCGCAAATCAAGAAAAAAATACTTTTTGCATAAAGTAATGACATATAGATAAATAAGTGTATTTTTTTGTGAGTAAAAATTGTGTAAAAGGTGTTTATTTTAGGGTGTAAAAATTGATATGGGATAAATAAAAACGGAAAGTGTGAAAACTAATGTGAGATGGAAGGTAGTACTTTTTATATACTTTCAGCCCGAGTACTTACCCAGCCGGCCTTGCATCGGTACACGTTACTGCTGAAAGTGTATCGAGTGTGTCCTGAATCCACGAACTTGACTCCACTAAACTGGCTAGAAGCTATCGCTCTGGGTCTGACATTAAAATAATTAAAGTATCGAAAAACGCGACAGCATGTGCAATATATCCTTCGGTACAATTGCAAAATGTTGTACCGAGCTAGCTCTTGGTGTGCTGTGTCACAGGCTCTACATAACACAATATCCCTTCGTAAAAATATAAATTGTTGTACCGAGCTTAGGGTACGTGTATAAAGAATCTTGTTAATTGGCTCAATTGCAAAAGATATTGTTTTTAATAGTATCCGAGTCATCAATTGCAAAAGATACTGTTTTTAATAGTATCCGAGTCATGTCATGCTAAAGTGAGTAAAAGATTTTTTTTTAGCTAAAGTGAATAGAAATCATTCTAGGGCTCCAAAATAGAATATAAATTTCCCCTTTTTTTTGTATGATCAAAGAATTTTTGTACTAACAATAAAAAAAGTGGCACACTTGCGTGAAATTGTCTAACAGTGAGACTGAGTATAATTTGGACATTGACGCTTCAACACTTTGAGAGGTGAGGGTATTGATTTGTGCTAGATTGTACCCCGTCTTATGCATGAGATCATCTCATACGAGTTTTTGTCATAAAAAAAAGACCATCGCCCAAAATGATTGCAAATCAACAAATTATGAAATTGTCTAATACCACAGTTAACACTCCAAAAATAAACATGGAAAAGTGTGACTAAATTTGATTTATATTTATTCTAAAGTGATAAAATAGTTATATTTTAATTATAATTTTCACTTACGAATACTTTTCTACTTAGTCAGTTATATACCTTTCATACCGTATATATATATACACACACTAGAGCTTAGCCCCGCGAACCTCGCGGGTTGAAAGAAAAAAATATATGTAAAATAAAAAATAAAACTTGAATACTTTTTATAATTTAATATTTTTTTATAGTTAAACTCTTTTGTAATTCACAAAATATTAAAAATAAAAATATAATCCAAATATAAATGAATTGAAATTAAGTTTTTTATACTCAATGACTATATAAAAAAGTAAATGTGTGCACAAATATACATTTTAAAAAAAAAGTACTTCAAATTACAAATCTCAAAGGACTTTTTTGTAAACAACATTTGTTGTATAGTTGTATGGTCTCTCATCCAAACCGAAACACGTATAATTGTTAGTGTAGGAAAATCGACTTGGGAAGATATAAACCTACATTTGAAAGAGATTGACCTGACTTTTATTTATCGTCATCGCAACACATAATATAATTGAAAATTGTCTCCTTTTAAACTTTAAAAACATTGTTTGTTCCGATTTATTCAATGTCATTCTTGTGATGAACACCTTATTCCTAATATTTCTTCATGAAATTATTTCTGCTTTAAGAATATGATTTTCAAGTATTACGACTACCAACATCGTGTTGTTGCAGAAACCTGAACTTTTATCAATATTTTAAAGAAGCATTATCGACACTCCTTCCTTCAAAATCATATTTTATATATGTAAAATACCCAAAAAAAAGTGTACTATCTAAATTACATTTAAATTGAAAGTTAGAAGAATAATAAAATAAAAATATATAATTATTTGACGCCAAATAAAAGATTATTAGTAGTAATTAATATTTAAAATAAAAAATTTGTAAAAGATACATATTTGTAGACAACATTAGTTTGCATAATTTTTCATTATAATCAAAATTGTTGGGATATTTTAGTTTTGAGGAATTATGCCAAAACATTATCAACTTGTGTTATTGAAGCTAATTTACAGATAACAAGTTGAGGGGGAACGAGAGAACAAATTGAGGGGGAACTCACAAAATCAGACGTAGATGATCGAGATCAGACGAGGCTGCAGACGAGACTGATCGAGATCAGATGAGTAAGATGAGTTCCGGAGTTAACTGATGAGCTGAGCAAAATCAGAAAAGAAGAAAAGCTAAGCCAGCTGATTAGAAGATCAGATGACCAGAACAGACCTGATCCGATGATTAGAAGAACAGACGAGCTGATCTGGTGATCAGAAGAGCAGACAAGCTGATCAGAAAGAAACTGACCAGAAGATCAGAAGAGGAGCAGATGAGACTGATCGAGATCAGACGTGATCGAGATCAGATGTGAAGATGAGCAGATGATCAAGATCAGACGTGATTGAGATCAGATGTGCTAAACTGATATGCTAAACCTAATGTACTGACCTGATGCTATCCTGAGATGTTGATCTGAAGATATGTTGGTCTGATCAGTCGAGCTGACCAGATCAGGCAAAGAAGAAATCAGATAGCCTGAGTCAAAGTGACCTGAAGGTCAGGATGTCTGAATTCAGAGAACTGAACTCAGTCAGCCTGAGTGTCAGTATGCCTGATCAGACAAGGTCCGCTGAAGAGAAGTCTGCTGAATCAAGTATCCTGAGGCTCAGATAAACCTGAGGCTCAGATGAGAAACCTGAGGCTCAGATGAGAACTGAAGACTCAGTATGTCTCTGAAGACACCGAGACTCAGAGAATCCTGAATGATTCCAAGGCGAGGAATCTGAGGAATATAGCCGTTAGAATCAGTTGACGTGGACCAATGAGAGGAAGACAACCAACCTGAAGAACTGCTGTACTTACAAGAATAGTATGGATTTGAATGTGATTCTCTCCAACGGTAACATTCAAATCCACACTATAAATACAAGTTCTTCCTTCATTATCAAGTGTGGATGCGTGGAAATTATAGCACGAGATGCTACAGAGCCAAGAGCCTTATAGTCAGGCATTCCCACCATAGAACACAAGTCTGTAGATATACAAATATATTCAAAGAGTGTTCTAGAACCCAATCTAAGCAACCCACGATGTATTCTAAGCTTAGAGAGATTTTCCCATCCTTAGCATTGAGGCTAAACAAATGTAAGGGAAAATCTCAACCTAGTTGGAAACCAAACAAACCTTACCCAAATCAGTCGGTTAAGTTTGTAGGTGAGTGTGAACTCGGTAAACATCTAGCAATCCCGAAAGGGAAGGTAGGCAATCCCGAGTGAGGGTGATAAGTCCCGTTGGAGTGTGAACTCGGTAAACATCTGTAGGCAATCCCGTGGAGGGTGATAAGTCCCGTTTGAGTGAGAGCTCGTTAAATATCTAGAGGCGAGCCCGAGAGTGTGATAAGTCCAGTTGGAAGGAATTTCCCTAGGAACAGGGAGAGTGGATGTAGGAGCTTGAGCCTCCGAACCACTATACTTTGTTGTGTTGTTTACTGCTTTATTTTCTTATATTGTCATATGCATTCGATTATAAGCAAAACAACACACATGAGCTTAAAACGCAAAAATCTGTAATCACTCTGCCCTCTCCCCTATTTTATATGCATCGCTTTTGAAATGTTTTGCTTCCGCACGCGCAAAATGGGTTTTCCACCAGGACCATCAAAAATAGTATCTCTAATCTTCTTTGCTCTTCACTCTTGAGAAAACACTATGTAGTTGAACGGTGAAAAATGTTTTTTAGGTGCATAACTATAGGTGTTGAAATTTAAGGACAATAAGTTTCAGTTTGGAATAAGTAGGTTTGGTAGTTTCAATTTGAAAAAAGTAGACATATAAGTATTTAGTTTACTCAAATTTAGGTCGGTAAAGTTTGAGTTTCCGTAAAAGTAGGCCCATAAGTTTTAAGTATATGCAGATTTAGGCACGTCGGTGTAAGAAAAATGACCTGAATTTGCTAAAAAGAAAAGTTAATGCCCTACTTTTGCCAAAAAAATTAATAATTAATGTCCTATTTTTGTTAATATCCAACTTTACAAAACTGAAACTTATTGTCCTTAAATTGTCACTCCCCTAAGTCATGGAGCCTTAAAATAATATTTTCTCATTGTTGACTCTATGCAAAATCTGGCTTGAAAAGGTACACACCTACTATCGGTAGTGATTGACCTTGACTTTTATTTATCGTTATTGCGGAAGTAGAAAAAGAATGAAAATTGTCTCATTTGAAAATTAATCGACGATATTTGATCTGAAGTGATCAAGGTCAATCATAGGGATCCTTCCAGAAATGATACCAGTCTCGAGAACATGACTTCCAGCTTAGTAATAATCAATCTCTTTGCACAACTCAACCTTTTGATCAATTTTTGTTAAAAACATTATCAGCACACATATCTTCAGTACTAAATAGTGATTAGAGAGTCATATAATACATACTAATTAAATTATACAAATATTATATTTCATGATAGACTATTTTTGTTTTATTCACATCATTTTATACATTTGTTTCAATTATATTGTTACATTTTCAAATATTACACCCATGGCTAAATTTATGAAGTACACTATGAACCCATTTAAGAATAAAGTGGTTGATATTAATCTAAAAATATTAATTTAGTATTTTAGAAAATGTGAATAAATTCAGAAATTACGTATTAATTTGAATATTTATTATTTCAGAAATTTGATTAAATTTGAATATTAATTTGGTACCATTTGAATAAATTCAGAAATTACATATCTATGTACTTAGATAATCGTCAAAACAACCTAAAATTTGGTCAACTACATAAATAACTAAATCAATTAAGTATTATCAATTGCATGATTGAAGATGCATTACCTCTATAAAATTTCTTTCTTATTTGTTAATTAAGTCAACTACCATAATTTTTTCTATTTATTGAGATAGAATTAAGAATATATTCCTTATCATATTTGTGAAGGAAATATTTAATAAATATAATAAAAAAATAAAATGAAATTTTATATTATTTCATACAATATAACTACTCTGCAAAAATTAGATACCCGGGTGTATAGACAATAAAATATATTTACTTATTATTTGCATAAATCATGTAATTCAGTTTTAATTGAAATATTGAGAACACCTTTGTTAATCAATCAGAGTAATAATAGAGATGAAACTTAATTTTCTTCAATCAGAGTAATTATATGAAATTAGTTAATAAGTTTACTTAAAATTAGGATGTAGATAAAAAAAAACAAAAAAATCTAGAGTTGTTATTGATTTACCACATTTTATTTTATTGATAATTGAAAGATATATATCATAATAGAATTAATTGTAATATTTATGAGATAGTGCATATATACATCAATAGAGTGTGCGATTAATTACTGAAATATTGGGAATTTATGTTTTTCGAATTGTAATTTAAATTAACTGTCAATATTTGAATAATCGGCTTTACCAAATATTATACTCCCTCTGCCCCGTAAATACTTGCACACTTTCCTTTTCGGGATGTCCCACAATAACTTGCACACTTTAAAAATAAAAAATCCTATGAACTTCATGCTTACAATATTTATAATTTTACAAAAAATGTCATTATTTTTGTACCCCAATACACACAATTCAAACTATTTATTTTATACATAAAAATTTACAAAATTACCCCTAAAAGACTCACTCATTACTCCAGCTTTTTAATTTTGTGTGCCAAACCGGTGCAAGAATTTATAGGACGGAAGGAGTATAAGATAGTAACTTCATTATAATAAACGAAAAATTGTATATATTACTTTAAAATTAAAATTAAATTATAGTTTATACTAAAATAAAACAAATGATAAATAACCTAAGTAATTATATATATAAATTGTTAATTAAGTCAACTAAAATAATTATCATAATTTTTGCTATTTATTGAGACAAAATTAAAAATAAATCTTAGCATATATATATTTGTGAAGCAAATACTCTCAAAAACTTTAAAATAATGGATATCGATGCAAAACAAAAATGTTGATTGGAGCTGAATGTAACATAATCCAATAAGCATATATGACAATAATATTTCCATTAAAATAATGAATCAATTTAAATTATGTGATAGTCATACTCAGTTTTGTGTATTCATTAATAAACGTATTTGGTTGACTTATAAATTGCAATGAAATATATATTTATTAGTCGAGTAATGAAGTAGATTAAAATTAAAAACTTTAATTTAATAAAAATATATTTATCTATTTTTTATTGATTGCATAAATGATGTCAATAATCGTATAAAGAATATTAATATATTTAACCAATTGATTTTGTATGACGTTGCATAATATATTTCAATAGTTAGTTACAAGTACATGATTAATGCTATTTTCAAAGGTAATGCTCTAAAATCAATACATGAAACTATATATTAAATTATGTATTGTTCAATTAATTAGTGTTGGTCCCGGTGCAAACGAGTCTTACACGTGTATGGGGGGGAATACACGTGTTCAGTGATTTTAAAACTTTTTCTTCACTGAGGTCAGATGGGTCAGGTTGTCCTGATGATTTGGTCCTGAGAAGCACAAATCGCTCTGAGTCAAAGTCTACTTGAGACAGTGATCTGGAAACCTTTTCGAAACCTCGAGATAATCCCAACCGAGCTGAGTACTTTTCGAGAGATCTTGAGTTGCTTGAATAGCTACCGGATGTCGCGAATGGTTGGCCCTAAGTTTATACTCGTTTTATGCTTTGCTGAAAACCTTCCTTTTAATGGAATAGTGATTAAGGTTGTGATTCAGTTAGATGCAACTTCAGTGGATTGGTTCCAACTAAATATCAGTGAAAATATGCTTTCAGTTAAAGATATGCAACAGATAATCAATGCAGTACAGAAAGCAAATAACACAACAAGTTATAGTGGTTCAGAGACTCAAGCTCCTACGTCCACTCTCTCTGACTCTTCAGAGAAATTCCTTAATCACCTCCTAAGGTTTTCTGACTACCTCTGTAGTTTACTAACCTTTCTATTTTGAGCTTTCTGACTACCTCTGTAGTTTACTTACTCAAAACACACACAAGCTTTCTGACTATCCAAGATAGTTTACTCACTTCTTCTCTAGAGTACCTCTGTAGTTTTCTGACTACCTCAATGTAGTTTACTAACTCTTTACAACTCCAACTCACCAACAATCACACTCAAACTACCTTACAAAGGGTTTGGGGTTTCTTGGTTGGTTTCCAACTAGGATGAGATATCCTTTACAATTAAGAACAATGCAAAGGCTAGGATATATCTACTAAGCTTTGGATATATCTTATCAAACTAGGCTTAGTGAATGAGCTCTCTTCAATATAAAGCACTTGGGAAATTCTTGGGTTTTCGAGTGCTTCAACTTGCAATAATAAGTTTGAGCTCTTGAGTTGCTTACAAATTTCCCGTAACCTTCAATGTAGAGGGTCACAAGTATTTATAGGCAAACACCAAGGTCACTCTTGAAAAACTATCTGTTGGAAGAGATAGCTTCATGATTTTTCTCTTATGGTGTGTGATGAACGGCTATTTTTAGGGTTTGAATACTCCCTAGCATGTTTTAGGCAATATGCCTTTATGCAGCCAGTCACCACTTTTTTCGTGCTGAACATAGTACTCTTGACATGCTTCGATGACACTGTCAACTTTTCGATTGTCGATGAAATCTGATGTTGTCTTCTTCTGATTGGCTCTTGTCTTCAGTAAATGTAGACCAACATAACGGCTCTTTTTGGTCAATATCTCTGAGTGATATAACCTTAACAACACTTAGTTTTAGTTCCATTTGTCTGCATATGAATGTCTTGGACAATATCTATTTTTCTGAGTATTCGCATTTTTCTCAGTTTTGTATCCTTCAGATAGATATTATTCAGTGCCTCGGAACATTACGGTTATCTTGAGCATTGATATATTCTTGAGTCTTCAGTAACTCTTTGTGTCTTCGATATCCTTCTTTGTCTTGATCTTGATTACCTTGACCTTGATCTTGAGTCTTACGAGTCTTGATGTCTTACGAGTCTTGATGTCTTATGAGTCTTGAAGATATCTTGGTGATATCTTGAGTCTTCATCTTTTGAGTCTTCATTTTCTCGATTTCATCTTGAGTCTTGATTTCTCGATCTCATCTTGAGTCTTGATTTCTCGGTTTCTGCCTTTGAGTCTTGATTTCTCGATTTCTGCTTTGAGTCTTGATTTCTCGGTTTCATCTTTGAAACTTGAAACTTCGTTTCTTCGAAACTTCTTGAGTCTTGAAATCTAACGATCTATATCTGCGGACTATACAAGAGTGCATATAACATCCCTAACACTCTAAAACCCGAATCGACTCAACTATCAAGATTATCCTGAACATGTCATACTCAGGGGTTTTGGGATCTAATCAAAATCTTCTTTATTAAATTCATCTCCCAACAATTTCCCCCCTGTTGATGATGCCAAAACCATCTTGTTACAGAAATACACTTAACCTATACTCAGGTTTCAGTTTTTAATATTACAAGAATGGCAATTCTCAACAATTTTACAATAAATCTCCCAACAATTTCCTCAGAAACAATCATAAGGCATATCAAATGTAAAGACATGTAAAAAGATAATGAGATATTATCTTTGAGCATAAAATATAAAGTTCCATTGATGTATGATAGAAAGTTACAGTTTACAATGAACTTATCAAAAAGTAAAGACAAAAAGATAAAGAAATTACAAGAGTCTTCAGTCTTGATCTTCAGTCTTCTTTGATCTTCAGCTCTGGCTCTTCAGTTCTCTTCT
Organism: Stenogyne calaminthoides; assembly: GCA_037126765.1. Lineage (NCBI taxonomy): Eukaryota > Viridiplantae > Streptophyta > Magnoliopsida > Lamiales > Lamiaceae > Stenogyne > Stenogyne calaminthoides. The sequence goes on from JBBCBC010000001.1 coordinate 23,992,090, forward strand.
ACCTCATCCACATGCACTTCAAGTTTAAACATCCCATAATACCTTTTCTTCAGCTCATCTCTTTCCTTGATGATATCAGGGTTGTTACCTATCAGGCCTAACTAGATGGCATATTGAGCAATCTCCTGAGAAATGGTTGTTTCATTCACCAAGTCATTCTCTAGCCTAGGAGGAGGGTATGAGTATGGACCAGGGGCAGTGATCTGAACTTTTCCTTCATCCGCAAGATTGATCCAACTTTGTAAGTACTTTGGATAGAAGGTAAGCAGATAGTCAATGAAAGCTTCATTTGAATCTGAGCTCTCCCCTCTCCATTCTCTTAGCACTTCGTAGTAAAACCAGAAGGTTCTTTTAATCTCTTCCCAAGCATCATTGAACTGGATTGGCATCCACTTATCAATGTCGCCCTTCTTTTTTAGCGATCCCTCTCCTCTTTGCTCACAATTTCTTGAAACCACTTCTACGCCTCTGCTCTTCTTCCTTCTTTTTCCTTATCAAAGGCACTCCTGAAACTGAAGCAGCAGTTTTCTTGGCTTGCTCGACCTGAAGTGATCCCAGAGCTCTCTTGGTATTGAAGACTTCTTTCTCTGGCTCCTCTTCAGACTCTTCAATATCCATTATCAGCTTTCTCTGAGTTGGCTTAGAAGTCTTAGCCCTTTTTCTCTCAGGCTCAACAAACGCCACAGCCTTCCTCTTGATAGGTTGTTCAGCACCGGCTTGGCTTGTCTCTACCTTTCTTCTAGCACTCAGTTTTTCAGCAATGACTTCTTGCATTGTTTCCTCAGAAACTTGAGTGTAGACAGACTTCTCCACCTCCTTGAATTTAAGCTTCTCAGAGGCTTCAACTTCCTTCAAGGCTTGGCGGATCTTTTTCTTCTCGGCTTCTTTATGCGCCTTTCTTTCCAAGGTGTGTGCGAATAATACTCTCGAGTCGACTCCACGGCCTTTCCCTTCTTGGCACCATACCTTGGCGAAGATGGGATAGTCAAAGATGTCCATATGGTATTGTTCCTTGCTGACACTTCGCACCTCTCCAGCCAACTGATCTTGCTCTTCCTCTAGCCTCCTCAGGTGGTTCTTCGCCACTGAGAACTCTTCAGACATTTGTGCAAACTGGTTGGAGAGAGCATCTTTAAACATTTCTGTCATTTTGGTCATGAGCAAGGAGCCCATTTCCTCAACAGTATTCTTGATCAGAAGATCATTCTTCTCCACCAGCTTGGCTTCTAGAAAAGCAGTCCTCTCCTGATACAACTGCTTCAGCTCTGTGCTCAATTCAGCTTTGACTCCATCCATCTTTCCTTCCATGCCAGATCAGTATAATACTGAGTACTGACCTTCAGTATATCTGAGTTTCTCAAGACTCAGATTTCAGTACTTCTAATTTTATCCTGAGTTTTTCAGTAGAATCCTGAGAAAACTTCATGCATCTAAAAACCTTCAATTTTTCAGATTTACTCTATACACCTGGATCCAACATCCCTAATTCAACTGATAGTTCCTGAAATCTTGATTCAGCCAAAGGTTTAGTCAAGATATCAGCTCTTTGCTTATCAGTATGAATCTTCTCCATCCCGATGTCCTTCTTCGCTACATGATCTCTGATGAAGTGATGTCTGATATCCACATGCTTACATCTGGTGTGCAATACCGGATTTTGTGAAATAGCAATAACACTATTATTGTCACAAAATATTTGTACTTCATTGGCTACAATCTTATAATCCCTTAATTGTTGTCTTAGCCAAAGAATGCATGCTGCAACTTTCCTCGCAAATGACCATGTATTCAAATTTCGGTAGTACTTGTTACTCTTGAGGTCTGTTTCTTTGAAAACCAAGATATCAACTTACTTCCTAGAAATTGACAAGTTCCTGAGGTGGACTTCCTGTCAATTCTGCAACCTCCATAATCAGCATCTGAGTAACCACTTAACTCAAGGTTATCATCAGCTGGATACCATAATCCTCTATTCACTGTGCCTTTAAGATACTTCAGTATCTTTTTGGCAGCCTCCATGTGACTAGCCTTAGGATTAGCTTGGTATCTTGCACATATCCCAACAGCAAATGTTATATCCGGCCTACTTGCTGTGAGATAGAGCAATGATCCAATGATTCCTCTATAATCAGTATGGCTCAAAGTGATTATATGCTCTTAACTGTTCTATTTTTTATCAACTGTTTTTTGGTTTCTCAAAGTGTTTTGGTTTCATCAAAAAGGGGGAAATTGTTGGGAAATTTATAGTTTTGATGAAAGTTCCAAAAACACATGTAATAGGACCGGTCGGACACATTAGGTATTGATGTTTATATTACCCGCTATAGGAGACCGATTGATAATGATTGTATAGAACGAATGATGAAATAGATAGGTCACATATTGAGGGGAAACTCAATATGTATAGGTCGAATCTGAAGACTCAAAAGACAATTTGATATCCGAAACAAAGTGGAATGCAAGACAAGAACGAAAGATGAGATCGATCCGATCTAATCGGATATCTCAAATTTGAGTCATAAAGCTCAAACTCGAAATACTTGAAGATCGGATGACTTCGGAAGATCGGACGGAAGACCTACATCGGTAGAATCTGCTAGTTGAAGCTAAGTCAACCGCACCGGAAGACTCTATCGGGAAAGATCGATCGATTCGGATGATCGGTCGACTCACCGGTGAAATCGATGTTTCACCTAATCATCGTCGATGATCTGAACAAGAAGAATGTCAAGCTTAGTTGGAAGAACAACACCGAAAAGTGGAGTCCGCTATCCAATAAGAACAAGACACGTATGATCGGAGCGGAACAATTGCGGGATTTCGATGCTACCTCTCTGCTTGGCTACAAAGTACAAATTCACGCTTTTGGCCATGCCGGTTCTGAATCTCGTCACATCAAGCTTGCAAGTCTACCAAATATAGCACGAAATTCAAATTGCTCTCCAACGGCTCTTTGATTTCAAGGTCTATATATATGGGATTACACTTTAGAGTGAAAAAAACTAAGCTTGTTTGAACAATCAAAAGCTCAAGCTAATATCGGACTTCCGCAAGAAGAACACGAACAAGAAGATTAATTTTTTATTAAGTGTTCATCCCATAAAGTTCTTAGCATAGAAATCTTTTCATCTAGTCATTGTTAGGTTTCCAACTTATCTGTGAAAAAAGATTTCATAGTTGGAACCAATACAATCTTACCCAAACCCCCAAGTTAGGTTAAGTTGTTTAGCAAGATTCGGACTAGGGTTTCTAGTTACGATCTCAGGATCGGTTGAGTGTGAACTCTTTAAACATCTAGTTGGTGTCTTGTGTTGGACTTACACATAAAACAAAGTCCAGTTGGTTAAGTAGGTGCCCTTTGTGATAGGGAAGAGTGGGCGTATGACCGGGTTTGTCCGAACCACTATAAATCTTGTGTGCCTTTATTGCTTTGATTAGCGATTACACAATCGCACACAACCTTTAAAAAGCGCATACATATTCCAAATTGAGATCGATTAGCACCAAGCTTACGATCGATCAAACTTGACACTTGATCCAACCGATTAAAAGATTAACTTTGGAATCGATTTATCAAAAGCGGTTTTTCACACGGGTAAAACTTAAGCTTCCGCACATCGGTTAAACCCGATAGTTCTGAACGATCTGCCTTCAGCGATCGAGAATTTGGTTATTAGCCCAAACCGATTCACTTTCGCGCTCGATCGAGGCTAATCGCCCTCACACCGATCTGCGACAAAAAGTTTTTGATCTATTCACCCTCCCCTCTGGACTTACGCCTCACTAACCCGTTCGGGACCTACAAGTGGTATCGAGGCGGTTGGTTCTCTGACCCATCGACTTTGTGTATCATCGATTCTTAAGGAAGAATCTTTGTGGTCAATCGAATCGATCTTGAAAAACCGTTTTTAAAACTCATTCATTTTCCAAAACCACTCAGCATGGATAACACCTCAGGTATGTATCATGATCGCCAAAGTTCTCAATCGATGAGTATGCAGTTGGGCCATATATATGTCCAACCATCTAGGTTCGATCGATTGGCGAATGATGGAAGTCATCGAAAAGGGACCCATCATCATATACTACGACAACCCCGCGGTTGGAGGAGATCCGGACTTTTGCACCGGAAGTCTTGTGCGTAAAAAGCCCGCGCTTGATGGATCGCGAGAGGAAAGAAAAAATTAACTCTAGATACTATCGCAAGGCATATTATCATGAAAACCATGGATAAGGTCACCAAGGAAAAGATTAAGTATCTCAAATCTGCGAAAGCAATGTGGGATACTCTGGCTGAAATATGCGAGGGAAATGAACAGATAAAAGACAGTCGTCTACAAGCGAACCGGTGAAGTTCGAAAAAAGCGAAGATCTTTGCCAAACGAAACCATCAACGAACTCGATGGAAGGATTACAATGTCTATAAACAAGCCGAGAACTTGGTAGAGATGTCGATAAAGATATAAACTACAAGATCCTAAGGTCTCTCACCAAGAAGTGGGATATGAAGGTCACGGTAATCAAGGATTGCCAAGACATTTCAAAAATGAAGCCAAGTAGCTTATTCTTGAGTCTTAAAGCTCACGAGTTCGATTTGATTGAAAGAGGACAAGTTGATGAAGATGAGGTGCTGCTTTGAAGCCTCAACTTCAAAATCGATTGCTTTTAAAAGGCAACCAAAGAAGAAAACGAAGACCAACAAACTGTTGGGAATATAATAAGTCGAGCCGGAAACGGTCGCTCTGCTTACCGGAAAGCTTGAGAAGTCGAGCGTCCAACTTGGTAAGTATCGAAGATTTTATAAGGACTATCAACATAGCGGGGAGAGATAGGAGATCGACCAATAGATCTCGAGAAAGAACCAGATCGATGATCGGAGGGATCACGAGATGAAAGGAAAAGAGATAATCGGTGAGGAAGGAAGAGATAACCATCGACGAAAGAAGCTCGACTACTATCGAAAGGGAAGTCACCGATAGGTCATCTGACGAGTGATTCACTGGAAGGAAAGGTTCGGTGGATCAAGGAGCATGCTTCAACCGTGGAGAAGCAGTCACTATAGCGCTTGACGCCTGGACTGACGCCAAGAGAAAGGGAAGAAAAGAGGAACAGAAGAGAGCAACGTTATAAGGACGGAAGAGCCATGGTTGCTGATACGTCGTCGACGCGATTCCTATCGCCCTCTCGAGGACTCTGGATACTTCTCTGAGAAGACTTACGACGATCAGCCATCTTTGTTGACTTCTATGAAAATGAAGATCGATATTCTCTTGGGATGATGATGAGATCTCGCCCGATGGCGGGGAGGACCAATCTGAGGTAACCTCCAAACTCGCTTGTTCGCTTTTACACTGCTATCATTAGCACACCCGCCGGGAGATTGACTGCGGCTACTCGGAAATTGCTTGAGGATCTCTCAATCAAGAGACACTTATGCTATAGTGGAAAGTTGAAAATGATAAGTCGAGGACCGAAATAATCGACTTGCTAAAGAAAATGATCTCGATAAAAGCCTCTGAACTTAGATCGGTTTGAAAGCTACTTTCGAGAGGCAACCGAGGAATTTAAAATTCTCGAAGTTAAAGCTTCGATCGGAGAAGCAGATCAAAAGATCACCGGCAATTAACAAACAACAAAGTGATGACTTCAAAATCCTGCAAGCAAAATTCGATGAAATTTTTCCAAAAGCATGAAAGTTTAAAATCATCGAGAGGATAATCTGCGTAAGAAAATAGAGGTTTTTCAAAATCATCTAAAACCATTCAAGACATGAACGCCTATTTTTAAACAACGATTAACAAGAAGGGACTTGGCTATGAGAACCCTTCCACATCCTCAAAAGCCCCTACCGATTCATCTCAAAAAGGTGTAATTAGGCGAGTTACGACAAAAAGATACACCAAAAGCCAAACATGTATCTAATAAGGGAAAAAGACCGGTTGAGCGGGTAAAGGCGGATGCCTAACGGAAGGGGAACAAAATGGACCTCAATCGGTAAAAAAGCATCGATCGAGGAATCAACGAAGAACCCGTTCTTACGAAGAAACCTCAACTCGATCAACAGATCGAGAATCGAGAAAAAACAACACAGTAAAAGGGAAGTCCAATCGAGACCCAATCAAGGTCACCGCCTAATAAGCATGCTTCGTAAACTGCAAAAACCACCTATGCGAAAAAGATATGAATCTTTTGATGGTAGCGATCGTACCTACCCCTATAATCGAAATCTAGGGTCACGACTTGAACCAACCACCGGATAAAAAAGAAGACAAACAGAAAAGATAAATCCCAAGTCTTCTAAGTCATCCAAGGTTCACACTAATAATCATACAAATCGAAAAGCATATCTGAGAGACGTATGATTATGTTGATAGGTATGGGAGACAAATCGGGCCTTCGATCTAACCGATCACAATAGAAGTGCTCTCTGTTTGTATGGATCCCCAAAACTAATCCTAACCCCTCAGGACCCAATCCAAAAGGGGTACCTAAAGCTGATTTGGCTGCCAGGATCGCGTGGGTCTGGCCAACAAAGGAGGTGTGCAAGCAACTATCTAGTACATCGATAGTGGATGCTCAAGGCACATGACAGGAAGCAAGCATCTCCTCAGTTCATACATAGAACAGAAAGGCCCGCGTGTGCTCTTCGGTGATGATAACTTTGGTTATACCAAAGGATTCGGAACCTTAGAGAATGATGATGTACAAATAATCGGAGCCTCGTATGTCGAAGGTCTAAAAGCACAACCTATTATCGGTTTCACAATTACAAGGACAACGGATTCAGTGTTGAGTTCTCGACTGACCAATGCACTATCAAGAATCGAGCCACTCAACAGATTTTGCTAACTGGTTCAAGGAAAGGGGACGATCTACACAGCTGATTGGAACAGTTGCCCAAGAAATGCATGCCTGATTGTCAAGAGTTCCAAAAGTAGCAGTTGGCTCGCACAAAAAGAATGAGCCATCCCCGAACTTTAAAACTCTTAATAAGATAGCAAGGATGTCTCTAGTAGAAGGACTTCCGAATGAAGTATTTTCAAAGGATCAGACATGTACTGCATGTCAGAAGGGAAAATAGGTCAAAGCTTCATTCAAGGGAATTCCCGGACCGACATCCAATGATCTTTGTTGCTTCATATGGATCTATTCGGACCCGATTACACGGTCAAGATCAACGGACGCAAATATACTCTGGTAATCATGGATGACTATTCCAAGTTTACCTGGGTTATATTCTTACATAAGAAGAATGAGACGACAACGAAGATACCCGAGCTGCTAAAAAGATTACAAAATGAGAAAGGGTGTCGATTAGTAAAAAAAATCGGATCGGATAAAGGTACAAAATTTACGAACTCTTTTTTATTCTTGATTTTTGCTCTAAGTTTGGTATCTGACATGAAACATCAAATACAAGGACGCCACAACAAAATGGAGTAAATGAATCGGAGGAACAGAACTCTCAAAGAAGTTTCGCCGCACGACGATGTTAGTTTGAACATGCAATACCAAACCGTTTTCGCGCGAAGCAATCAACATTGCATGCCATACTCGGAAACGATGTCTTCCTCGACTAAGGCTCACTACAAAACGCCTACTATGAACTGTGGAAGGACGAAAAAACCTCGTGTCTCTTACTTCCATGTTTTTGGGTGTAAGTGTTTCATACACAACAATGGGAAGAGTCGGTTGAAAACCTTTGAAGCCAAGTCGGATGAGGGGTATATTCTTAGGATATTCCTCATCTAAAAGGCTTTCGTGGTCTACAATGCGAACCCTACTTGTGGAAGAAACACCCCATGTAGTCTTTGATGAAGCATCTTCTGATCAAGAGAAATCTGCCTCAGAACAAGATGTACCTGATCAACAAGTACCTGATGCTCAGAAAATGGATCAGCTAATGATCAAGGAGAAAGAATCAGAAACCGTAACGGTATACATTCCAGATCTAGCTGATTCACCAGATCATTCAGATCCTAAGGTACGAAAAACTGTTTATGAAAGAAGCCGTCTGGTGAGATAAAGATCAACCCCGAACCATCCGGTTCAGGGGGAACACCTGAAGTTCCCACGAACAGACATCAGCACATGATGAGTCCAACATCAGCTGAGACTTGTTCTTATCAAGTGGATCATAACTCTGCACCACTCCCAATCGCTAGTAATGAAATTTTATCAGAAACGGACGATGTTCTCCAAACCAACGCAAATCAGAACAGAAGGACCTGGATAACCAGTCATCCAACTGATCTGATAATCGGAGACCCATCTAATAAAGTTAAAACTAGACATCGACAGTGAAAGTGCCATGTATTGTTGTTATCTGTCTATGAAGGAACCAACAACTATAGAGGAAGCTCTACAAGACGCAAGCTGGATTCTAGCAATGCAGGAAGAGCTGGAATAGTTCGACGGAAATCAAGTTTGGGAACTGGTAGACAGACCAATTCATCAAGACGTAATTGGCACGAAGTGGGTATTCAAGAACAAGAGAGATGAGAAAAATGTCATCACCAGAAATAAGGCAAGACTTGTTGCTAAGGGGTATTCACAATCAGAAGGAATTGATTATGATGAGACCTTTGCACCGATCGCTCGCCTAAAGCCATTCGGTTTGTTTACGGCATATCTTTGCCTAAGGGTTCACATGTATCGGATGGATGTAAAGAGTGCTTTCTTAAACGGGGTACTAGCGAGAGGAAGTTTATGTCGAACAACCTCCGGGCTTTGAAAAAAGCAACCAGTGTCTTTCCCTAAGAAAAGCTCTCTATGGCACAAACAGTCTCCTCGAGCTTGGTATGATACACTCTCTCAGTTCTTGATCGAAAGTGGGTTCACTAAAGGAACAGTGGATAGAACCTTATTCAGAGTAGAAGATGGAGAAGATATTCTGATGGTTCAGATCTACGTGGACGACATCATCTTGAGATCTCCCAACAAAAGTCTATGTGAAAGATTCAAAAGTGATGCAAGGGAAGTTCGAGATGTCCATGATGGGTCGGATGAATTACTTTTACGGGTCTTCAAGTAAAAGCAAAATCTGAAGGGATATTCATCTGCCAAGCAAAGTACACTAGGAATGTATTGGCTAAGTTTGGAGTTCAAAATTGTAAGGAAGCCAAAATTCCTATGATGACCGGATTCAAGATGGATCCGATTTATGAGGATGGTCGAAAAACAAATCGAGAAGGAATATAGGGCTCTCATTGGATCTCTACTATACCGACCGCCAACCGAACCGGATATAACCTTCGCGATGGGTGTATGTTCGATTCGAGCAAATCGAATGATAAGTCACCTAGAAGCGGCTAAAAGCGGATTCTTAAGTATCTGAAGGGACCGATAAATCTTGGTTTATTTTACCCATCGGATGATAATCTAGAGCTTAGTGGGTATTACGATTACGATTATGGAGGTTGCAAGATTGACGAAAAATCCACCTCGGGAACTTGTCAATTCTTAGGAAGTAAAAGCGATCTCGTGGTTTTCAAAAAAACAGACATCGATTCATGACATCTACTACTGAAGCAGAATATATGGCTGCAGGAAGCTGTTGTTCCCAACTGCTCTGGCTTAGTCAGCAGCTGAGGATTATAACATTGAAGCTAAAAATGTACCTATTTTCTGTGACAGTAATAGTGCTATTGCAATAACTCAGAATCCTGTTCTACATACAAGATGCAAGCATGTGGATGTCAGACACCATTTTATAAGAGATCATGTTGAAAAGAAGAATATCAGAATGGAAAAGATTCATACTGATATACAGAAAGCTGATATTCTAACCAAGCCACTAGCTGAGATCGATTCAGAGAATTATGCGCAATGAGCTAGGGCTTTTGGATCTTGGAGAAAATGCACCTAAAATGTTTGATGGATTGTTCTCCAGAACCAGCTGGTTAAGAGACTAACCAGGCTGAAAGGAATCAGTTGAGTTTGGTATCTCAACTGATCAGAAGATCAGTCAAGGGACTGATATGAGAAGATGCCGATCAGATTTAAAGTTTATCAGATTAAATGAACTGATCGTTTAAAGGATTATCTGATTAAATCTGTTCAGTTATACTTTGTAAGTCAATTAAGCTGAATTTCAACAAGATTCAAAGGAACTGATCAGTTTTACAAGTTATCAGATTTAGGGTTTATCAGATTAAAGGAAACGCACAATTTTAAAGGAATATCTGATTAAATCAGTTGGGTTATTTTACATCCTTGTAAGTCGATTAAGCTGATATTCAACAAGCAAGATTCACAAGTGGTATTCACAAGATTAAAGCTTAAAATCGCATAAGGATACAGGAATTTTACACGACAATGGAATAATAGAACTTTCCTTGATAAAGACCCGAAGGTCCGATTACATTACAAGATACAAGTACAAAGGACCCGGAGGTTGGTACATAAGTAATAACCAAAAACCCTAAACCTATAACCCTAAACCCTCATCCTAACCCAAGTAGAGCAGGGGAGAGAGAGATTTTAAATCTGATGCTCTCATTTTCCCCCACTTAACAAGGGTGAGAGAGGCTTTAAAAAAAATCCTAAAAAGCCGCTAAATGGGCTAAAACCAAAGGGAGCGGCAATGACTTGATAGGATTTTTTAAGCCGAGCCCTAAGAAAGAGTCGATGGGCTCTCCAATGTTAAATGGTGAGTTAATATATGAAGATCAGTTGTTGGCTGATCAAGATCGCATATCAAACTCACGTTCATTTTCAGACTAAGTCTGTTGATGGTAGTTACATCATAACGATAGACACACAAAGGTGCATACGGTTAGGAGAAGTGTCTTCTCGGTTTACAAAATAAAGAACCCGCCGCCATGGTGGTAGAGAAGCTTTGCAACAATCGTATGTGAAATCTTTGATGATAACGAAAACAGTGATAAGGGACGCACAGGGTTGATTTGAGAAGCTGAAATCATTGAAAAAGGGGTAAAGGTGTTTGCCGGAAGTTTCACCGGAAATAGGGGTTCACCAGGTTTCATGATTCTACAAAGAAGATAAGAATGGTGAATGGGTTATGTTGTGTAAAACAATTGGTCCAATTTATAGAGGCCAAGCAAGGGTGCAAATGCAAATTCGAGTTCTCAAAACCTTTTAGAGAAATCTGCACCAAAAGGACAACGTGTAGGAATCACACGATCGATAATTGGATAAATTCTGGCGGATTGACATATCGAAAGATTCAGACGATAATTACGCATGTCAAATCGCGCCAACTTAGGGAATAGAGACTACTATTCTAGACTAAGTTTTGGCGGTAACACTTATTCCAAGAATTGGATTGACTTGAGAAACATCAGATTAGGTCAACCAAAATCGATACATCTGGTGATCGGATGAAAGAAGTTCAATTTGAGCTTGAAACTCCAACAAATCGGATACATCGATCTATGGGAAAAACAAATATCGGTTGAAGGGGAACTTCAACCGATCAAGAGGATCGGAAGGAAATCGACGTATTCAAGGAAGATCAGTTGAGCTTGGAACTTCAACGATCGGATGCAAGTGAAGAAGATCAGCTAAAAGGATCAGTTGGGAAATTTTAAGGCTTAGGCAGAATACTAAGATCAACAAGTGAAATCAACATGGACAAGTGGTATTAACTGATTACAATATCAGTCAACCAGATACGCTTTTCTTTTCTCTTGTTCTTTGCTTATTTATCGGATCTTATCTGATATTATTTGCCTTACTGTACCCATTATCCTTGTGACGTATTTCCTGCAAATCATTTAATGCGGACGTGGGGAACATGTATTAACTGCTACTAAATGTGCTTTTAAATCCAAAAGGTTTTCGTACGTGCTTTTTCCTGACCCTACGATCAAAACCGCTTAATCTGGAGCGTTCAATCTTTTCAAACGGTTGATCTTCAAAATCGTGTCTTCTTCTTCTCTCCTCGTCTTTATAAAGTTCATCAAAAACATACCAGAGTTTTCCATTTCACAAACTTGCGATTTATTCTCTGAAAACTCCAAATTACTTCTCTCAGATTCAAAGTGTTTTCCTAAGTTTCAAAATCATCTTTCCGAAAAAACAGAATCTGGTAATTTATGTTTATTTGATGTATTTTTTTTTTTAAATCCATTGATCTTAAATGTTTCTATCATGTGTTATGCTTTATTATTTCTTAGTTTCCGCTTGTGTGATACTATTTGTATTAATGCACAATTTTAACCGAATCTATCTTATCTGTAGATGATCACTCACGGTATGGGTAAGATAATGTGCAACTATGCGGAACTAGCAACAAAGATTGTGGATGATAAGTTCGTACAGTTCAATATCACTCAGGATCCGGAATCCATGGAGGTCGAGCAAATCTCGAGAAAAGCGAGGCCTTGAGAAATTTTTATACGCTTTCACTTTGCCAATGATGATGCAAGATGAAAGCACTAAATTCCTAAGGAATTTAAGAGTGGATCTGGATGCTCGGAGAAGAACTACTTTTCGGCGATCCTTAGAAAAAATCAATCGACCGTCGAATGAGGATATAACTCTTCGTCTGTTCGGCCTACCCAAAGGATCTAATCTACTTTGCTCATTACGGGGAGAACGAAGATGAGCCGATCGAAAAAAGAGCTCTTGAGAAGTCGACAAACATCATACGTCGTTTTGTCGAACCAATGCTCAAGAGGAAATACCGATTGTTGTTTAACATATTGTCAAAAAACAATTATGGGTATTGCATTCAGCCCAGATGCTATTACATCCGTCAAACTGTACAGCATGGCTGCAATAATTGATGAAGCCATAAACATCAATTGGCATGGGTTTCTGAAGGCCATTCTACTCCAAGAACATGATAAATTTGGAGTTGATGAGTGGAGGCGGTATTTACGAAGAAAAAAGATCGCCAATCTCAACAAGGTTGCGGTTATCCTACAAGATAAAATGCGAAGGGCCAAATGGGAACGAATGGACCAAGTCCTATAAGGGTTTTCTCACAGCCACTTCACTCATTTTTGGGCCACCAGACGATGATATACGACCAACCCCCCCAAAGTCAAAGAAAGGAAAGAGCAAGAAAGCTACACCAGACGGGCGGACGGCTTTCAGTGGTGAAGGTCACCCAGAAGGCCCACCAGATGCCCCCGAGAAGAAGAAAAAAAAGCGGTGAAGGCCCGGAGAAAGGCGGAAAGAAGAGCGAAACAAGCCTCCATGACTCACGATCTTTAGAAGAGTCGGATGAAGAAGGAGCCCCGAGCGATTCTGTTGCACCACAAAAAATCGGGTGAAACATCGGCCCGGCGGGGCTTCTCAAAGGTGAGAGCTCGCGGATCATTACGAGGAAGAAGCTCGAGCAGGCGATCTCCTTCCCTCCAAATCTGGTGATTCACCACTCGGACTAATGGTTTGAGCATGTCTCTCCTATTCTTCCACCCGCCCGGCGAACTGGCCTCGAATCGATTCGCGAACAAAAAGCTTACCTTGTGGAACCCGAAGCACTTTCTTCCCTGGAAAGAAGAATATCTGCAGTCGAGCCGTCGGCCATCTTCCGCCAACTCAAGCACAACGGAACCTTCCACATCTCATCAAAGTGAATCTGGACCAACAATTCCTTTAGTCCAGATCAACAAAGATCATAATCGGGAAATTGATCGAAATCTAATCGAAGAGAAATTGATGAGTTGTATCCAGAACTGGTCGCCCAACCTGCCATACGAGAGGAAGTTTTGGAGATCCTCACCTGGAGAGATCTTCGATTAAAAAGCTTCTCAGACTTTATAATAATTATTGAACAGATGGGCGGTGCAGATGAGTTTGCGACTTCGATTTCGACATGAGGAAATCTGCTAAAGTGGGATCACCAAATGAGCCGATAAATCGCTTCATCTGTCAAAGCTCGATCCACGAGGAAGCTAGGGTTGCTTTAACAGACGAACCGAGATACCGACAAAGCTCCTGAAATAGATGCCATCATGAAGGACACAGGAGCTGCCGATGATAGTGGAACTGGTGCTGCAGTTCATGACCAACCACTGGAGGCACAAACAACTGAATCAGATCAAGTGACACTCAATATTCCAACATCACACGTCACTACTGATCAACTTCAGGAGATCAAATCTTGTCTCAAAGATCTCCGAAAAGAAGAAGTTGAGGGATCGATAGGCGATCAAAGGCGGTGCCATCAAAGAAATAACAGATCAAAGGGAATTGGCTATTTCCCAGATTGGAGCAATCAAAGATCAGTTCTCCCAAACTGTGTCCACTGCGTCAGCTGATCTGATAAAGACCGTTGATACCAAACTGACTCAGGTGGATAAACAACAAGTTTCTTTTCTAATGCTCACTGACAAGCTAGAATTGACAGAAGAGAAACTTGACAAACTGATTAAAACACTCTCCACTGCCATGGAATCCGTCAAGACTGAGCTGATATCGAAAATTCAAAATCTAACTGCTCAATCTCAAGGCATATCTGTTGCAGATTTCAACAAGGCCATAGCAGTCAACTTTGGTTCTCTCACCTCCCACCTCACTACTCTTTTTGATCAAACCAAAAAGGGGGAAGGACAGATTGAGAAACCATCTGACATAACAGTCTTGAGGACATCACAAACTTCGGTCTCTTTGGAAAGATGTCCAAAGAACAGATAGCTGAAGAAGCCCAAAAATGTCAAGAAGAAAGAAGGGCAGAAAAAATGTCAGAGGCAGAAAATCTGAACAAGAAATTCAGATCGAGAGTAAAGAAAGGAAGGGCTGAAAATCCGTGCGTAACCTAAGTTGCCAAAGAAGAGTTGATGAGATCATCCCAAAAACTGCTGCGCATGCTAAGAGATTTGAGGAATGGAATAAGATCAGGAGTGAATGGCTTCTGGATGCCTTTGTTCTTAATCTTGTTCCACAAGAAGAATCTCCTGATGAAGAATTCCTCAACTGGTTAGAAAATAAATACCCGGATTTTCTGAAGTATCTGGAAAATGAGGCCAAGCTTATCAATGTAAAAATATCTCGCCAAGAGTATGATCTGCTGGAGTACTCGAAGAAGGCAGATGGCTCATTTGACAGACTGGCATTTCAAAGATTCTATTTCGACATCCTAAGCAAAACACATATAACTGATCTTCAGCAAACTAATGATGTCAAATGGAAACTTTATCAGATATTCAACGTACCTCAAGATCAAAGAGAGATGCCAGAAGGATACAAGCCCAAAGAGTGAAGAATCAGAAGACTACTCAGAATCAGCTGTTCTTATTTTTAAACTTTTCTGATGTAACATGTAATCAACATTCATTAATGAGAAAAGTTTATTTTCTGATCCTAAGACAAAGTCTCATTGTCTTCTGATTATATGCTCTTAACTGTTCTATTTTTTATCAACTGTTTTTTGATTTCTCAAAGTGTTTTGGTTTCATCAAAAAGGGGGAAATTGTTGGGAAATTTATAGTTTTGATGAAAGTTCCAAAAACACATGTAATAGGACCAAATCGGACACATTAGGTGATTGATGTTTATATTACACCGCTATAGGAGACCGGTTGATAATGATTGTATAGAACGGTGATGAAATAGATAGGTCACATATTGAGGGAAACTCAATATGTATAGGTCGAATCTGAAGACTCAAAAAGATAAATTGATATCCAAACAGGCCGGAATGCAAGACAAGAATAGAAGATGAGATCGATCTGATCTAATCAGATATCTCAGCTGAAGTCATAAAGCTCAAACTCAGAATACTTGAAGATCAGATGACTTCCAGAAGATCAGACCAGAAGACCTACATCGGTAAGTCTCGCTAGTTGAAGCTAAGTCAACCGCACCGAAGACTCTATCGGGAAGATTGATCGATTCGGTGATCGGTCGACTCACCGGTGAAATCTGATGTTTCACCTAATCATACGTCGATGATCTGAACAAGAAGAATGTCAAGCTTAGTTGGAAGAACAACACTGAAAAGTGGAGTCTGCTATCCAATAAGAACAAGACACGTATGATCGGAGCCAAGAATTGCGGGATTTCGATGCTACTGCTCTCTATACGGCTACAAAGTACAAATTCACGCTTTTGGCCATGCTGTTCTCAAGCTTCGTCACATCAAGCCTGCAAGTCTACCAAATTTAGTCCGAAATTCAAATTGCTCTCCAAACGGCTCTTTGATTTCAAGGTCTATATATATGGGATTACACTTTAGAGTGAAAAAAAAAACGCCGAAACAATCAAGAAGCTCAAGCTAATATCGGACTTCCGCACAAGAACACGAACAAGAAGATTATTTTTTATTAAGTGTTCATCCCATAAAGTTCTTAGCATAGAAATCTTTTCATCTAGTTTGTTAGGTTTTTTATACTGTGAAAAATTTCATAGTTGGAACCAATACAATCTTACCCAAACCCCCAAGTTAGGTTAAGTTGTTTAGCAAGATTTCGGACTAGGGTTTCTAGTTACGATCTGCAGGATCGGTTGAGTGTGAACTCTTTAAACATCTAGTTGGTGTCTTGTGTTGGACTTACACATAAAACAAAGTCCAGTTGGTTAAGTAGGTGCCCTTGTGATAGGGAAGAGTGGGCGTAGGGGCCGGTTTGTCGAACCCACTATAAATCTTGTGTGCCTTTATTGCTTTGATTAACCGATTACCTGATCGCACACAACCTTTAAAAGCGCATACATATTCCAAATTGAGATCGAGTTAGCACCAAGCTTCGATCTGATCAAACTTGACACTTGATCAACCCATTAAAAGATTAACTTTGGAATCTGATTTATCAAAACTGGTTTTCACATGGGTAAAACTTAAGCTTCCGCACACATCGCTTAAACCGATAGTTACCGAATCGACCGCCTTGAGTCGATAAAGTTGGTTATCGACCCAAAACTTTCACTTTTCTGACTCGATCAAAGCGCCCTCACACTTTGATCTGCACAAAAAGTTTTCAGAAGTCTATTCACCCCTCCCCTCTAGACTTCTGCCCTCACTAACCCGTTCGGGACCTACAATCTTCATCTGGATCCATCTTGAACCCGGTCATCATTGGAATTCTGGCTTCCTTACAATGTTGAACTCCAAACTTTGCCAGTAGATTCCTTGTGTGCCGCTGGCGAGATGAATATCCCTTCTGTACTCTGCTTGACTTGTAAACCCAGAAAGTAATTCATCTGACCTATCATGGACATCTCGAACTTCCCTTGCATCAATTTGCTAAACTTCTCACATAGCTTCTTGTTGGGGGATCCGAAGATGATGTCGTCCACGTAAATCTGAACCATCAGAATATCTTCTCCATCTTCTATTCTGAATAAGATTCTATCCACTATTCCTTTAGTGAACCCGCTGTCTATCAAGAACTGAGAGAGTGTATCATACCAAGCTCGAGGAGCTTGTTTCAGTCTGTAAAGAGCTTTCCTTAAACGGTACACTTGGTTGCCTTTTTCAAATCCTGGAGGTTGTTCGACATAAACTTCCTCTGCTAGTACCCCGTTTAAGAATGCACTCTTTACATCCATCTGATACACAGTGAACCCTCTGTGGGCAGCATATGCCAGAAACAGCCGAATGGCTTCTAGGTGAGCGACTGGTGCAAATGTCTCATCATAATCAATTCCTTCTGATTGTGAATACCCTTTAGCAACAAGTCTTGCCTTATTCCTGGTTATGACATTATTCTCATCTCTCTTGTTCTTGAATACCCACTTCGTGCCAATCACGTCTTGATGAGTTGGTCTGTCCACCAGTTTCCAAACTTAATTTCTCTCAAACTGTTCCAGTTCCTCTTCCATGGCTAGAATCCAGCTTGCATCTTGTAGAGCTTCCTCTACTGTAGTTGGTTCCTTCAAAGACAGATAACAACAGTACATGGCACTTTCACCAATCTGATGTCTAGTTTTGACTCTATCAGATGGGTCTCCGATAATCAGATCAGTTGGATGACTGGTAATCCAGATCCTTCTGTTCTGATGTGCGTCTGTTTGGAGAACATCATCCATATCTGATAGTAGTTCATTACTAGTGATTGGGAGTGGTGCGGAATTATGATCCACTTGATAAGAACATGTCTCAGCTGATGTTGGACTCATCATGTGCTGATGTCTGTTCGTAGGAACTTCAGGAGTTCCCCCTGAACCAGATGGTTCAGTTGATACTGTCTCAGCTGTAACAGCTTCTTCACTGACAACTGTGCGTACCTTAGGGTCTGATTGACCTGTTGATTCAGCAAGATCAAGTTCTGAGATGTACACTTTTACGTGTTCAGGTTCTTTCTCCTTGATGCTTAGCTGATCCATTTTCTGCATGTCATGTAGCGGTTGATCTGGTACGGCTTGTTCTAAGGCAGCTTTCTCTTGTTCAGAAAATGTCTCATCAAAGACCACATGTGGTGTTTCTTCCACAACTAGGGTTCGTTTGTTGTAAACTCTGAAAGCCTTGCTGGATAAGGAATATCCTAAGAATATGCCCTCATCTGACTTGGCCTCAAAAGTTTTCAACTGACTTTTCCCATTGTTGTGTATGAAACACTTGCACCCAAAAACATGGAAGTATGAAACACGAGGTTTTCTGCCCTTCCATAGTTCATAAGGTGTTTTGAAGTGAGTCTTAGTCAGAGAACATCTGTTCTGAGTATGGCATGCAGTGTTGATTGCTTCTGCCCAGAAACGGCTTGGTGTGGCATGTTCAACTAACATAGTGCGAGCAGCTTCCTTAAGAGTTCTGTTTCTCCGTTCTGCTACTCCATTTTGTTGTGGCGTTCTTGCAACTGACGTTTCATGTTGTATACCAAACTCAGTGCAAAAATCAGTAATAAAGGAATTCAGGAACTCTGTACCTTTATCTGATCTGATTTTTACTATGCTGACACCCTTCTCATTTTGTATCTTCTTGAGCAGCTCGGGTATCTTTGTCGTTGTCTCGTTCTTCTTGTATAAGAATACAACCCAAGTAAACTTGGAATAATCATCCACGATTACTAGAGTATATTTGTGTCCACTGAGACTGACTGGTGTAACTGGTCCGAATAAATCCATATGGAACAGTTGCAGTACTCTACTGGATGCTGGTCCAGGTATTCCTTTGAATGAAGCTTTAACTTATTTTCCCTTCTGACATGCGGCACATGTCTGATCCTTTGAGAATACTTCATTCGGAAGTCCTTCAACCAAAGGCACCCTAGCTATCTTGTTAAGAGTCTTAAAGTTCAGATGACTCATTCTTTTGTGCCAGAGCCAACTGCTACTCTTGGAACTCTTAACAATTAAGCATGCATTCCTTGGGCAACTGTTCCAATCTGCTGTGTAGATCGTGCCTTTCCTTGAACTAGTTAGCAAGATTTGTTGAGTAGCTTGATTCCTAATCGTACATTTGTCGCTCGAGAACTCAACGCTGAATCCGTTGTCGCAGAATTGTGATACTAATAGAAGATTATGCTTTAATCCTTCGACATACGAGACTCCAGTTACTTGTACATCATCATTCTCTAAGGTTCCGAATCCTTTGGTAAAACCAAAGTTATCATCACCGAAGAGTACAATTGGGCCTTCTTGTTCTTTGTAAGAGCTAAGGAGATGTTTGCTTCCAGTCATGTGCCTTGAGCATCCACTATCGATGTACCAGATAATTGCTTGTACACCTCCTTTGTTGGCCAGTCCCACGCGAACTTGCAATCAAATCAGGCTTTAGGTACCCCTTTGGAATTGGGTCCTAGGGGGTTAGTGGTGGATTTAGGGATCCACACAAACAGAGCACTTCTATGGTAATCAGATAGATTAGAAGGTCTGATTTGTCTCCCATACAAATCAACATAATCATACGTCTCTTTATATGCTTTCTGATTAGCATGATTATTAGTGTGAGCCTTGGGTGACTTAGAAGACTTGTGATTTTTCTTTATGTATTGTCTTCTTTTAATCCAATGTGGCTCAGGTGCAGTAGCCCTAGATCTCTGGTTATAAGGGTAGGTACGACTGCTACCATCAAAAGATTCATATCTCTTTGGCATAGATGGTCTTTGCAGTTTACCTATAGCTTGCTTATTAGGCAGCTGGCCTTGATTGGGTCTCAGATTAGATTTCCTTCTTACAGGTTGTCTCTTCTGATACGTAATCTGCTGATCAGGTTGAGGTCTCTTCAGAAGAACTAGGTTCTTATGTTGATTCCTCGGCTGATGCTTAATCAGTTGGGGTCCATTTCTGTTCCCTTTCTGATTAGGCACTTGCCTTACTTGCTCAGCAGGTCCTTTTCCCTTATCAGATACATGTTTACCTTTTTGTGTATCTTTGTCAGAGACTCGTTTGATTACACCCTTCTGAAGTGAATCAAACGGGGCTTTTGAGGATGTAGAAGGGTTCTCATACCCAATTCCCTTCTTGTTAGTCGGCATTCGAAAATAGGTGTTCATATCTTGAACGGTTTTTGATGACTTCGTGAAAACCTCTATTTTCTTGCGCAAATTATCCTCAGTAGATTTTAAACTCTCATGTAGTCGTAATAGCTCATCAAATTTAGCTTGAAGGATTTTGAAATCATCAGCTTGTTGTTTGTTGATTGCTAGCTGATCTTTGATCTGCTTCTCCTGATCAGAAGATTTAACTTTCAGAATGTTAAGTTCCTCAGTTACCTTCTGAGCAGTTTCAGCGAATTTCAGTTCAGTAGCTTTACTGACAGTGTTCTCTTTAACAAGCTGATTATTTCTGATCCTTAGCTTGTCATTTTCAGCTTCCACTATTGTATAAGTGTCTACTGCATCAGAGAGATCATCAAGCAATTGCTCAGAGTAGAGTTGCAAGTCAATCTCTCCAGCAGGTGTGCTAATAATAGCAGATGTGGAAATTGAAAAAGCAGAAGGTTTGGAGGTTACCTCAGATTGGTCTTCCTCCTTGGCCATTAGGCAAATTTCATCGTTGTCTAAAGAGAATAACAGATCTTCATGTTCGTGGAAGCCAACAGCACTGCTTATCAGACAGAAGTCTTCTACAGATGAGTAACCAGAATCCTCGGAAGGCAGATAGGAATCATCAATTCCAGATGTGTCAGCGACCATGACTTTTCTATCTCTGAGGCGTTGCTCTCTTCTGTTCCATTTCTCTTCCCTTTCTCTGGAAGTCAGGTCAGGGCAGTCGGTGCTGTAGTGACCTGGTTTCTCGCAGTTGAAACATGATCCTCGATCTATGGAACTTCCTCTGCCAGGTGAGTCACTCCGTCTGTAGGATCTGTCAGGTGACTTCCCATTCTGATGGAAATCTAAACTCCTTCTGTCAGATCTGTTATCTCTTCTCTCATCTGACAGATCATCTCTTTTCTTTTCTTCTCTGTGATCTCTTCGATCATCAGATCTGGTTCTTTCTAGTGATCTGTCAGTTGGCCTCCTGTTTCTTCTATTGTCTTGATAGTCTTTGTAGAATCTCTGACACTTACCAAGTTGAGTATTTGATCTTTCAAGTTTCCTGGTAAGCAGAGCGATCTGTTCTGCTTGACTCATTATGTTTCCAACAGGTTCAGTGGCCTTTGATCTGCTGCTGGTTGCTTTAAACGCAACTGATTTAGATGTTGAGGCTTCAGCAGGCATCTCGTCTTCATCTGCTTGTCCTCTTTCAATTAAATCGAACTCGTGGGCTTTAAGGCTTAGGAACAAGCTATTCGGCTTCATCTTTGAAATGTCTTGGCAATCCTTGATTACCGTGACTTTCATGTCCCATTTCTTGGTGAGAGATCTTAGGATCTTGTAGTTGATATCTTTGTCTGACATCTCTCTTTCAAGTTCTCATAGTTTATTTACTGACATGGTGATCCTCTCATCGAGCTCGTTGATGGTCTCGTTGGGCAACATATTTAGCTTTTCGAGCTTCACCAGTTCAGCTTGTAGTCGGCTGTCTTTGATCTGATCATTACCTTCGCACATCTCAGCAAGAGTATCCCACATTTGTTTCGCAGTTTTGAGATACTTTATCTTCTCCTTTGTGACTTTATCCATCGTCTTCATGATTATATGCCTGGCAATTGTATCTAGAGTATACAGCTTTCTTTCTTTTGCATCCATCAGGGCTGGGCTTTTTCATACAAGACTTCCCGGTGCAAAGTCTGGATCTCCTCCAACTGCTGGGTTGTCGTGATATATGATGATGGGTCCTCGTTCAATGACTTCCATCATTCTGCCGCTTATTGATCCTAGATGGTTGCACATATATATAGTCCAATCTGCATACTCATCAATTGAAAACTTAGGCAAATCATGATACATACCAGAGGTATTATCCATGCTGAGTGATTTTGAAAACGAATGAGTTTTGAAAATGATTTTTCAAGATCTGTTCAAATGACCACAAAGATTCTTCCTCAAGAATCGATGATACTCAACTCCAGTGGTCTGTAGAACAACTGCTCTGATACCACTTGTAGGTCCCGAATGGGTTTTGTGAGGGTATAAGCCTAGAGGGGAGGGGTGAATAGACTTCTACAACTTTTCGTGCGGATCAGGTGTGATTTACAGATTACCCGATCAGAGTGCTAGTGTATCAGTTTAGACTGATGTTCAATCTTACTGAGTGCCTGAGGGCAGATCAGCTTGATATCTGTCAGTTTAACTGAGAGTGCGGAAGCTTGTTTTAACCCGTGTGAAAAACCAGTTTTATCAATTCAAATTCTTAAGTCAGTTTTCAACCAGCTGACTAAGGTGTTAACCTGATCAGATCAGTTGCTTGGTGCAGACTGGGCTTAACTTAGAATATGTAGGCAATTTTAAACTCAGTAGTGTGAATAGTGTAAAGTAATAAGAAAGCACGTAAATACACACAAGACTTTTTATAGTGGTTCAGACGAAACTCATCTTACGTCCACTCTTCCCTTAACACAGGGGAACCTTAACCGAACTTAACCTGCGGGACTTATATCCCTCACGGGATGGCCGAGATGTTTATTGAGTTCACACTCTACAGATGTTTATCAAGTTCACACTCAACCGAACTAGAAATCAGAAAACTAGAATCTCTAGTCTGAAATCTTCCGGGAACAAACTTAACCTAACTTGCATTTGGGTAAAGAATGTTTGAGGGTTCCAACTGGAAATCTATCCTAGTATTTTAGGTAGCCAAAATGCTAGTGGATAGGATTTCTTGCTAAGAACAATGGGATGAACACTCTAAGAATAATCTTCAAATATGGTGTTCTTCGAGCGGAAATTCTGAAGGCTTTTTGCTTCTTGAGAATCTGCGTTAATGATGTTGTTCCACTTTGCTCAATTGTTCATGTGATAGTAGTTGGTCTCTTATCCTTCCTTTCGAGCAATCCCATTTTATAGACCTCGAAATCAAAGAGCCGTTGGAGAGCAATTTGAATTTCGGGCTATATTAGGTAGGTTGTAGGATATGATTGTGACGTGCTCCGATTATAGGCGTGCCCGTAGGCATGATTAGCGCCGTTTTTGTCCGCAGCATTGTATCCCTCATTGTCAACTCTTTTTGTGCACGTGTCACTTTCTCCTTGGCTTCGCGAGGCGGCACTTCAGTAATTTGTCCGTTAGACGATTGATATTCCTTTTGTAGAAGATTCATCTTGTCTGGTGTATATTTTTTATTGTCACGGTGTGGAGACTTGATCGAAACCCGATCGATCTACCTTGTTGAGTCTTCATTGCGAAATGTCTTAGCTCAATATCACGACTCGGAAAAGTAGGTCTTGGTCTTTTGATCTTCGGTGTCTCGAGCCTCGGTGTATTCAAATATCTTGAGTCTTGAGTTTATTCTTGAGTCTTGAGTTTATCTCGAGTCTTGAGTTCATCCGAGTCTTGATGTCTATCCGAAGTCTTGAGTTCATCTCGAGTCTTGAGTTCATCCTGTCTTCACCGATCTTCCGACTTCTTGTCTTTTGATTTGTTCTTAGTCTTCCCGATCATCGACCTTATCCGGGTCATCCGATACTTCGACGACCTATACATATTGAGTTCCCTCAATATGTGACCTATCTTTACATCGACTATCTATACATTTCAATTTGGTCATCTTAATCGATTCTAAGTCATCATCAACTAACAGTCCGACCGGTCCTATTACAACCTGTTTTGGAACTTCCATCAAAACTAAAATACAGATTTTCCAACATCCTGTGTATGAGTGCTAGCCTTGGCATGAACATGAGCCTTAGAATTTTTCTTGGGTACAGGCCTTTTGTTCCATTGCTTTGGCTTTTGTGCAGCTGGTTTGAGTCTCTGTTGACTTGGGGTCAGGTAACCTTTACCCTTAGGCAAGTGGGGATTAGGTTGCCTGTACTGAAATTGGGGTCTTTCAGTAATCTGAGGACTTGGTCTTTTCAGATGAGAATGTCTCTGCTGAGTGTTTCTCTTCTGAAAATTCTTCTTTTGTTCGATCTGATCTCTTTGAGTTTGTATTCTTAGCCTGAGGCTTTGAAGTACTTGCCTGATGATTTCCTACTGAGTGGTCAGGTTTTCTAGCCTTTAACTGAGGTTTGGGCTTTCTTACCTGAACATTCAGTTTTTTCTGGAACCATGGGTCCTTTTCCCTTGTCTAAAACTTTGGGCAATTCTTCAGTCTGAAGATTTGGTGCCACTTGTTTAACAAAGACAGTCTTATTGCTACTAGAAGCAGCATTCATATGACCTTGTGAGGTTCCCCTTGGAATGTATCCCAATCCAGATTTTATAGTGGCAGGTCTCTGATAACTCTGAATTTCATCTATTACTTTAGATGCAGAATTCAATAGAGTTAGCTTTCTCTGTGCACTATCCTCACACTTTTGTAGAGTTTCATGCTTCTCGGAGAGGTCATTGAACTTAGTTCTGATCAGCTGAATCTCCTCAGTGGATTTCTCTAGTTTTCCATTTAGGGTCTCTATCAACTTCTCTTTCTCTGAGAGTTGTACTTTCAGAACATCCAGTTCATCAGTAGTTCCCATTAATTGAGAAGTGATCTCAGCATTACTATAGTCTTTCCACTTAAGATTTTCAGCAATCAGTTCTTTGTTCTGCTCTTGAGTTTCATTCAGCAGTTCTTGTAAAACAGCATAGTCCTTCATAAGACTCTCAAAAGAATCCATCAGTGGAACTTGACAACTCTTGTGCTAGTGTAGGAGCAACAACAGAGATAGAAGAATTTACCTCCTCCACAGCCATTAGACAGATGTCATCACTGTCACTATCTGAGAACATTTCATCTGAAGAGCTGGAACCTTCTTCAGAGTGTTCTTCTTCTGCAACCATGGCTTTCTTACTGGAGAACTTCTTGTCTCTTTTTTCTTGTCTTTCTTTTCTCTCCCTAGCACTTAGGTCTGGACAGTCATACTGAAAATGACCTTTCTTTTGGCAGTTATAGCATTTGTTGGCATCATCATCCTGATCACTTTCCTCCTTTGTCTTGGAGTCCTTCTTTTTGGATGAAGATCCTTCAGCTTTCAGGTCTTTTCTCTTCTCAGTGGATCTGTCCTCAGCTTTAGAGTCTTTCTGGTACCTGTGATTCCTGTAATAGTTTTTATATTTTCCATATCTACTATTAAGCCTTTCAAACCTCCTTGCCATCAGTGCTAGCTTATCCTCTAGCTCATCCTGATTTTTAGCAAGGGAGTTCTCAGACTCTCTAGTTTTACAGGTTTTATCCTTGGCTTTGAAAGCCACATTTTTACTAGATGAAGAATCATCTTTGCTGTCAGCTTTCTTTGATTTCTTATCAATTACGAACTCATAAGCTTTCAGCTCAGAGAAGACTTGTTGGTACGGCATTGAATCAATGTTCTTGGTGTTTTCAATCACCACTGCATGAATATCCCATTTCTTAGATAGACCTCTAAGAATTTTCAATGCAACTTCTCTTTGTGGATATCTCTTTCCAAGTGCATTCAGATCATTCATTATACTAGTGAATCTGACTTCCAATTTGTCAATAGATTCACCATCTTCCATTTCAAAACTGTCAAACTTTCCAATGGCAACTGAAAGTTTGTTCTCCTTGATATGATCTGTGCCTTGGCACATTACAGCTAGTGTATCCCATATTTCTTTGGCAGTATTACAATGAGAAATCATTCCCATCACACCATCATCAATAGTGTTATATAGTGTGTCTTTGGCAATATAGTCTAGATTGACTAACTTCCTCTCCTCAGGAGTAAGTTGATCATCAGACTTAGGAAATTCAGTCATGGGATCATTTCTCTCATTTTCTGTAACTCAGGGATTCACCACAGTGAATTGGAATGGTCCTTCAGAGACCACTCTCCACATACGTTCATGCTTAGAATACAGGTGAGCCTGCATTCTCAATCTCCACAAGTCATAACTCTCTACTGAGAACATGGGTAGTTTCTTATAAGGCATTATGTCTGAGCCTCTTAAGATTTCAGCAAATAAGATCTGTTCAGATAGACCACAAGAATCTTTTAGCAAATAAGACTCTGGCAACCAAAGCAAATGGTCAAGCGAACCACTGCTCTGATACCAATTGTTGGTCCCGGTGCAAATGAGTCTTACACGTGTATGGGGGGGAATACACGTGTTCAGTGATTTTAAAACTTTTTCTTCACTGAGGTCAGATGGGTCAGGTTGTCCTGATGATTTGGTCCTGAGAAGCACAAATCACCTTGAGTCAAAGTCTACCTGAGATAGTGATCCTGAGCTGCTTTCAGAAACCTCAGATAATCCCAACTGAGCCTGAGTACTTTCAGAGATACTGAGTTGCTTGAATAGCTACTCAGATGTGCGGAAAGGTTGGCCCTAAGTTTATACTCATTTTATGCTTTGCTGAAAACCTTCCTTTTAATGGAATAGTGATTAAGGTTGTGATTCAGTTAGATGCAACTTCAGTGGATTGGTTCCAACTGAATATCAGTGAAAATATGCTTTCAGTTAAAGATATGCAACAGATAATCAATGCAGTACAGAAAGCAAATAACACAGCAAGTTATAGTGGTTCAGAGACTCAAGCTCCTACGTCCACTCTCTCTGACTCTTCAGAGAAATTCCTTAATCACCTCCTAAGGTTTTCTGACTACCTCTGTAGTTTACTAACCTTTCTATTTTGAGCTTTCTGACTACCTCTGTAGTTTACTTACTCAAAACACACACAAGCTTTCTGACTATCCAAGATAGTTTACTCACTTCTTCTCTAGAGTTTTCTGACTACCTCAATGTAGTTTACTAACTCTTTACAACTCCAACTCACCAACAATCACACTCAAACTACCTTACAAAGGGCTTGGGGTTTCTTGGTTGGTTTCCAACTAGGATGAGATATCCTTTACAATTAAGAACAATGCAAAGGCTAGGATATCTCTATTAAGCTTTGGATATATCTTATTAAACTAGGCTTAGTGAATGAGCTCTCTTCAATATAAAGCACTTGGGAAATTCTTTGGTTTTCGAGTGCTTCAACTTGCAATAATAAGTTTGAGCTCTTGAGTTGCTTACAAATTTCCCGTAACCTTCAATGTAGAGGGTCACAAGTATTTATAGGCAAACACCAAGGTCACTCTTGAAAAACTATCCGTTGGAAGAGATAGCTTCATGAGTTTCCTCTTATGGTGTGTGATGAACGGCTATTTTTAGGGTTTGAATACTCCCTAGCATGTTTTAGGCAATATGCCTTTATGCACGACCGATCACCACTTTTTGCGATCGGAACATAGTACAACCGATGCTTGATGACTGTCGCTTTTCGATGTCGATAAAAATCTGATCTTTGTCTTCTTCTGATTGGCTCTTGTCTTCAGTAAATGTAGACCAACATAACGGCTCTTTTTGGTCAATATCTCTGAGTGATATAACCTTAACAACACTTAGTTTTAGTTCATTTTGTCTGCATATGAATGTCTTGGGCAATATCTATTTTTCTGAGTATTCGCGTTTTTCTCAGTTTTGTATCCTTCAGATAGATACTATTCAGTGCCTCAGAACATTCAGGTTATACTGAGCATTCAGTATATTACTGAGTCTTCAGTAACTATTGTGTCTTTTGTATCCTTCTTTGTCTTCAGTCTTCAGTATCTTCAGTCTTCAGTCTTCTGCAGAGTCTTCTGAGTCTTCAGTGTCTTATGAGTCTTCAGAGATATATTGACTGATATATTGAGTCTTCATACTGAGTCTTCATTTTCTCAGTTTCATACTGAGTCTTGATTTCTCGATCTCATCTTGATTTGAGTCTTGAGTTTCTGAGTTCTTGAGTTTCACATTTCCTGAGTCTTGATTTCTCAGTTTCATATTGAAACTTCAGAAACTTCAGTTTCTTCAGAAACTTACTGAGTCTTCAGAATCTTCAGAATCTAACCTGATCTATATCTGCGGACTATACAAGGTGCAGATAACATCCTGAACACTCTAAAACTGAATCCTGACTCAACTATCAAGATTATCCTGAACATGTCATACTCAGTGGTTTTGGGATCTAATCAAAATCTTCTTTATTAAATTCATCTCCCAACAATTAGTATTTAACATGCTAATTGATATATAATTGATACGAAAAAAATTGAAGTCTTGTTCTGCCCTATGAATCGTGCAACATAATTTTTCATCCAACCATATGAACATTAATATTAGATAAATTCAAAGATATTATTTTTAAATTATGATCAATACATAGACACTTTAAAATATTGTCATTTTGCATGACATTATATACTATTGTAATAAATTTTAAAAAAAAATCAAAGTAAATGAAGAAAATGTAATCATTCTTCATATCAACCAATTCTTCATATATATATTGACTTGGATAATTAAAAATTAAACATTAAATTTATAGCATTTATATGACCTAAATTAAATTAGGTTGCATTAGTTGGTAATTTGGTATACTTTGAAATTAAATGCATATCTTGTATAACAAATTCGTTCAAAATAACATATTAATGTTTGTATATGGATTTTTTAACATATTTGACATGACATCTTTAATATATTGCAACATAAACTTTGACTTGATATTTTTGATAAAAATATGATAATAATAATTAAACATTATATTTAATTAACTCAAAATATTGATATAAATACAAATTAAATGTTGAATACTTATAATAGTACGCATTATACCCAACATATACTAATAAATAATCAAAATATTTAAGAAATATTAATTAACCGAGCATGGCATTAAAAGTCTAATACATAAATATAAATTGACAAATATTTTTATACATACATATCATACATAATTTTATGTTTTCATTTTATATATTCATAAGTAATTTATGTAATATAGAAAAATGTCAATTCAGGCCTGAAAGCTGGTAAATCTATCAATTTAAGCCCTGAAATTTTTTTTCCTATAGATTCAAGGCCTGAAAGATAGAAAACTATCAATACAGGTCTTGAAAGATAGAAACTATCAATTTGAGGCTCAAACATTTTAAGGTCATGTTTGACACATATATTTCATGTCCTTATTTTTTTATTTTTAGGGTTTAGGGTTCATGGCTTAAGGTTTAGGGTTCATGATTCAGGGTTTAGGGTTTACGGTTCAGGTTTTAGGATTTAGTGTCAAACATGACCTTAAAACTTGTAAGCCTCAAATTAATAGTTTCTATCTTTCAAGCCCTCTAATGATAATTTTCTATCTTCCAGGCCTTGAATCGATAGGAAAAATCCTTCAGCCCTTAAATTGATAGATTTACTATCTTTCAGGCCCTGAATTGATATAATTATATATATTAATTTCAACATTCTCATTTACTAAAATAATTATAGACTTTTTAATAATTTTTTTATCATACCATAAAAATACAAATTAAATGTTATCACATCAATTTTCATATAATTAAGGAAAATCATATTCAAATTGGAATTCGAAAGAAAACTTTAATCCATAAATTATTCATCCATAAAATTATTCAAAATTTTAATATCCACACTAAACACACACACACACACACAAAAAAAAACTCACCAAAATTAAAATATTGAAAGCACACCAAAACATTAATATAAAATTAATTTTACATTAAACTATTGCAATATACGTACGTATATATATATAATAAAATTGATTGAACTTCACATAATTGAACTAATTAACACATTTGGGTAAAATTTGCAATGTAATATAATTGAACCAATATTTGGTACACCAATGTTATCATATTATGATTAATTGAACAAATATAATTTAAAAAATTATTAACAATTAGTTCAATTTAAACTTCATAAAAATAGGAAATGTATAATATTTAGAGAATGATTGTATGTGATTGTAATATTAATTATTTAATTAATTAGTCAACTCAATCCCATTAATTTGATTTTTTCAAGATTGTCATATTAAATACTTAATTAATAAGTTAACTCAATCCCATTAATTTTGGGTCAACTTGATATTTTTGGTAAATATTTATGTCACTAATTACACATTATATATTTAATTAATGCAAGAATATTGATATACAAAAATGAATTACATGATTAATACATATATTATTAGTATGCACTATACAAAAGTATCAGATATTGAAAAATTACAACAATTTACATTATAAAATTACACCAAAATTAATTGTCATTGTTTGCATGCAATGTTATTCTCGTTCATACAATATACATAAATCTGATGAATAAATAAAAAAATTTATTCATAACTTCGATGATACAATGACTAAAGAGATACATTTCTTACGATATAAAAATCTACACACTAAACATTAGAAAAAAATTCTAAATACACTCTTCATTATAAGATGATAAATATATAACTTTTTTCTCGTTTGCTACTAATTTTCTTCGTAAGCACAATAAATTAGACACCTGCAACCAAAAAAAAATTATTTTTTGAACCATATAATATAAACAAATAAAAAATATTAAAAGAAACAACGGTGTGCATCCTCATCCTGTTGCTGCAAAAAAAAATAAAAATGGTCAGCATCGATTTGTGTAGGAAAAGAAAATTAGAAAAATCATTACCTACAAATAAATGAGAGGAATTATAAAAATCATTATCTACAAATAAACCAAAGCTTCCTCATCTTGTTGCTGTAAAAAAAAACAGTGGTCTGCATCGATTTGTATAGAAAAAGAAAATTAGAAAAATCATTACCTACAAATAAATTAGAGGAATTAAAAAAATCATTACCTACAAATATATAAGAAAAATCATTACCTATAAATTATGGAGATTGGAAATTTGGGCGAGAGTCAATGAGAAGAAGAGTAGATGATTAGGGTTTCAAATGACAATGAATGAAAAATGAATATGAGATGTGACAATTTATAGAAAATGTAAGAAAAAACCAATGGCTGAGATTAACTTAAACTCAAAATCAATGAGATTAGAGAGATTAAAAATAGAGGCCTAAGGCTTTGGCACATCACCTGCCACATCATTTTATTACTTGACACATCATCTTAGGGAGGTTTTGCATTACAGATAGATATATATATATATATATATATATATATATATATATATATATATAGGAACAAACTTTACTTTTTTATTCATCAAATTTGTTAGAAATGTGTAAAATAAAGAAGTTTTGTTTTATCCCACATCGGATTGTATCAAAAGTTGGAGAACTTTCTAATCCTATAAGATGTCCTATTCTATCCCACATCGGATTGGGGAAAAATGTGAAGGGCTTCCTAATGTTATTTAATAAGCCCAGGTCTCTTTGATACAAGTGCATTAGTCGATTTTGGTTTTGGGCTTATTAATTTAGGCCTAGTCGGTTTCGGTTTTGGGCTTATTATCTTAGGCACAGTCAGTTAGGGATTATTATTTATATTCCCATTTGAGTTGTATATTGTTATCGGTTCTGAATAATATACGAGATCCTCTCTTCGTCCCTGTGGACGTAGCTAACAAATTGTTAGTGAACCACGTAAAATTTTGGTGTCGGTTTATTTATCATTTTTATATCTTTATCGCATCAGTTATAACAAACTGGTATCTAGATCCTTGTTGGGGGTTTCCGCAATTTGGCGAGAAAGATGACGGGTGAGATAAACGTGAAAATCGACAAGTTCACGGGGAAGAACAGTTTTAGTTTATGGCAGATCAAGATGCGTGCCTTGTTGAAACAACAATGAATGTGGGCACCGTTGATGAAAAAGATGGTGGATTTGGAAGAAGCTAAGATGGCCACTCTAGAGGAGAAGGCACGCTCATCAATCATGTTGTGTCTCGCAGATGACATCATTATTGAAGTCGCTGAGGAGGAAACTGCGGCTGGTCTATGGTTGAAGTTGGAGAGTCTGTATATGACGAAGTTGCTAACCAATAAGTTGTTGAAACAACGTTTGTTCAGTTTGCGTATGCATGAAGGTCAGCCACTTCGTGAACATCTGGATCAATTGAATACAATTCTAAAATTGCGTAATATTGATGTTAAAGTTGACGATGAGGGTGCTGCTTTAATTCTGTTGGTTTCTCTACCTTTGTCGTATGATAATTTTGTACAGTCTTTCATTGTTGGGAAAGACACTGTGTCCTTGGAAGAGGTCAGATCATCTCTGCATATTAGAGAGTTGCGACATAAGACGAGTGGTGAAAGTTCAGATAATCAGGTCGCTAGACTAGTAGCTAGTGGGAACAAGGGACCTGGAAAATCGGCAAAGAAGAAACTCAAGAAGCCTGGGTCTAAGGGCCCTAAACCAGACGATATCTGTAACTACTGTAAAGAGTCAGGTCATTGGAAAAATGACTGTCCGAAGAAGAAGAAGAAGAAGCAGAAAGACAAAGCAGGTACTGCTGCTGTTGTTGAAGGAGATGACACCAACTCCGAGGAGGATGTGTTGGGGTTATACGTGAAAGTATGCTTTTACTTTATATAACCTATGTATTAAACATTTATTTACTGAAATAAATTGTTTATCACCGTTTCTTTAAATATGATTGAATGTTATATATATTTATTGCAAACCGTTCATTGCACGCGTTACATTGTAGTTAACGTGGTGATACCAGATCACATAAGATCACGTTAACAGTTCCTTGTAAACGAGTGTGTGTTTCATAACTTAGATAGATCCGAACAATCTATTGGTAGAAGTTGACGTGTAAGGCTCAGATTGACTTGTCTTGACCAAGAGATTACACTAGTACATTCGATGTGCTGAAGCGGACCTACAGAGAGGATAAACTCATTCGCACTGACTTAAGGGATGAAGAGTTAGACCTCAGTGGTTGTTGATTTCTTAATCTCTGTGACTTAATAAGGACTGTGTGTGATTAGTAGTTATTGCTTTGACTTATAAATGGGAAGAGAATCATTGCGACTTCGATACCCTATAAATTGGGCAATAATATTAATTGCACGACAGTTGCTAAATTAATACAGAGAATTGTGTGCTTGCTATGTCTTGCTTGATTAGTCCCCTTGGTGGGCCCGGAACCTTTATCATACCAAATCTTGCAAGTGAAATTAATTTTCCGGTATGGATAATAAAGTTGGGTTGTCCATACTCCAAGGATAAAAGATATTAATTAATATAAAGTTTTTCAGTGGCTTAATTAATTAATGGACTAAATAATCTTAAACACGGGAAATAATAATCGGGAGCCATATTACCGTAATATGGGTTAAGATTGGATAGTGCAATATTAATTATATAGTGGTATTAATTAATATTAATGGGCTGAATTATATTGTGACTCAATATTGGAATTCAGAAGTCCATTGGAAGGTCCATCTTAATTCTCCTAAAGGCCCCTCAAGTAGCTCAAATTATAGTCCAATAAATAAAAGGTGCTTAAAATAAAATAAATTATTGTTGCTTATATTTCCTTGTTTTTTTCGAAAATATTAAAGAAAAGAGGGAGAAGAATTTTCTTGAAAAGATTTTATGGAAAGGAGATAATGTATTCTTGGAATACAAGATTATCCCATAAATTCAAGAAAACTCCCACTTGGCTTCTTTAATAGGGAATTTTTGAAAATAATGTATAAGAAAGGGAAGAAAAATTTTCTTGATTTTCTTGGAAAGATTTTATGGAAAAAGATATGTATTCTTGGAATTCAAGAATATCTCATAAATTCAAGAAAGATTCAATCTTGAATTCTTGCTTCTTGTTTTTCGAAAATAAGGATTAAATAGGGTGTGAGATTTTTGTGGAAAAATACACATGGAAAGAAGAATATATTGGATATATATTCAAGATTTCTTGGAGATCAAGAAAAGATCTTTCCCAACCCTATTTGGACTCCAAAATTTCGAACACCCCTCTCTTATAAATATGGGATGATTTTTTCATCCCCAACTGAACACGAAAATTGGTTTTTCGGAAAAATATCAGCGTCGATAAAATATCAAATATTTTGAAACGTCGACAGACTGTGTATTTTCGAAAATTTTCAATTATGAGTGAATTGTTTCATGTGTTGGAAATATTAGAAATCCACAAAGGTGGTGCAACAATAATTTTATTTTTATTGTTTTATAAATCGTTCATCGGAGAACCTTCCACCGGGGTTATTGGACGAGGACTTGGGTTATTCAATTCATTCGGATTCGTTTTGCCTCGTGAGAAAATCCACGAGTAGATTAGGATTTGTTTGATTTGATCAATGTAATAGACTAGTCTAGATCTAGGTTTATTTATTTTTTGTAAATAAATTGTAACCGGATCCTGAACGAAGATGGAGACGAAGAATTAAAGACGGACGTCCAAGTGCCCAGACGTACGCGAGCCAAGGCGGAGCACGCGGACTAGGCGGAACGCCTAACGACCGCGCGCAACACCCGGGCGATCGCGGACGGGGCGAGACGGACGTGTCGGGCGAAGACGCCAACAAGATGGCGGTCGCGACCGAAGTAGCGTCTTGCTGGCTGTTTTTAAGCGACGGGCGTGGGACCCCGGACGCGGGAGCGTCCGGGAGATGCTCCGTGCGAATGTGCTTGGCGACGGGGCGGATGGATAGCCGGGATGGCGTTCAGGGCGCGTGACTCGGTTCCGGGTCGTGAGCTACTCGTTTTCCGGACGTCGTCCTAACCCAAAATGGACGACGGTTTTAAAGAATTGTTGCGGATTCAATGGGAGCTTTTCGAGACGAATGATGAAAGCAAAAGAAGAGACGATTTCTCAAGATCAAGTTTTGGAATTTAAACCATGACAGTTGGATATATGTGCCCAACGTGATTTAATTAGTCTTGATGCTTGCTTTAAATTCGTGCAATTTTATTTGTTAAATGTGTTTGCATGATTTAGAATTGTCTAAAAGAAAATCTCACTTTCGAAAATTACTAAGTATGTTTTATTGACAAATTTTATTCCGGATAATAAAATTACGTCAAATTGACCTCCATGATTTATTTATTTGTGAATTCTTTTGGAGAAATTTCCCCCACGGAACGACCAAAAGATGGTTTTCACATGAATAAATTCCCAAAATGAAGATTGTGAATTATTATTAGTGGCGACGATGACCCTCCCCACGAGGCTCATTCAAAGCGAAGTAATAATTCTGTATTTAATCATGGTTATTACTTAGGTATAAAATTGATATGCATATACTTCCCCGAAGTCCCTGTCAATTTTATATTGGTCAAGTGGAAGCCGACTATTAATTTTGAATTAAAGGTTTGTAACTGTTCTTGTTTGTAACCTGCTTGAATGTGTTTAAATAGACAGTTCACCCCACGTGACCTATTTAAACTATTTGAGATGTCGGCTGATGCATGTTCATATTGTTTTGAGATTTTGATATGAACAATGTGATCGAATTATGTGATAATTTTATGTTTGCACAATTGTTGTTTATTTCAGTTCAGCATGTCGCAATCTTTTAGTCCACTGGTAATATACTTAAAGTGAATGGAATTGTATAGTAAACTATGTTGATTGGAAACAAAAAGTTATGATTGTCCTAACTGCACAAAAGCACAAGTGGATTCTTGACACACCAAAATCAGATGAGCTAACTGACGAGTAAAAAAAATGTGGGACTCGTCAGATCACCTTGCGAGAGATATTGTCACTGAAAATGATGGAGGACAACCCCGTAAGGGATTACGTCCTCAAAATAGATGATCCATCTGAACAAACTTGAGGTTCTGGTTGCAGATTATGATCTGGAGACCCAGATCGATTTGGTACTCCGCTCTCTGCCCAAAAGTTTTGAGCATTTTGGCCTTGCTAGCTGATTTGTTGCAAGCTTTGATCACGACAGAGACGTTGATGGGCACCAAACTCAAGCTTTGGCGGCAAGTGGTCCGTCTTCATCTTCTAGGCCAATGGAAGGCAAGAAGAAGAAGAGGACCAAAAGCCATAAGCAATCAAACTCAATTGTTTCCAAGGGCAATGGTAAGATGAGGAATGCGGGTGGTGTCAAGGAAAATCCAAAGGGAAAGTGCTTAAACTGCGGTGAAGGAGGACAATGGAGGTTTGCCTGTTCCAAACCCCAAAAGGGGTGGAAAGAAAGGTAATTCTCACGCACTAGTTGTTGAAACTTGTTTAGCGGCGTATACTTCTCATTCATGGGTAGTTGATACGGGATCTACTGACCATGTATGTTTCACGTAACGGGACCCGACAACTTAGTGGGAGTGAGATCCTCATCACATGGGCAATGTTACGTAAGTAACGACTATTGCAATGCTAGAAGGTAGCGGGTATTGTAATTCCACGAAAGTAGCATTACTGCAATGCTACGTGAAGTAGCAGTTTTTGCAGTATTGCATGAGTAGTGGTTAAAGCAGTGGGAGACGTGCACCTGTCTTTTGAAGACAAGATTTTAGTTTTGAGTGATGTTCTTTATGTTCCAGTTTTTCGCAAAAACCTTATCTCAGTTTCAAAACTATTTAATGATGGACATTCTGTTCGTTTTTCTAAGCAAGTTATTGTTTACCGTAACGATGTAATTATCTGTCATGGAACTTTACGGAACAATCTCCATACTATTAATTGTGCACACCACTCACAAAATGCATCTTATAACACATCAACTGTTTCATGCAATAAGAGAAAACGTTCAGAAAACGTGAACGAGACACTTCTATGGCATCTAAGATTAGGTCATATTAATCTAAATAGGATCCAAAGGTTGGTGAAAGATGGTTCGTTGTCGGACCTACAGTTAGAACCACTTCCAACCTGCGAATCATGTTTGGAGGGTAAAATGACCAAGAGGGCAGTGGGAGCCAAGGGGAATAGTGCCACAGAAGTGTTGCAAGTTGTTCACACTGACGTGTGTGGTCCAATGTCAACCAAAGCTAGAGGTGGCTATGAGTATTTCGTGACTTTCATCGATGATTACTCAAGGTTCGGGTACATTTTCCTCATGAAACACAAATCGGAAACCTTTGATAAATTCAAGGAGTTCAAAGCCGAAGGGGAGAATCATAGGGAAAAGAGTATCAAGTTTCTACAATTTGATCGTAGAGGCGAATACCTCAGCGATGAGTTTTTGAACTACGTGTCAGACTAGGGCATTGTTTCCCAATTGACTGCACCCTGAACCCCTCAACAAAATGGGGTTGCAGAACGAAGAAACAAAACACTCTTAGAAATGGTCAGATCCATGATGAGTTATTCAGATCTACCCAAGTCGTTTTGGGGTCATGCATTGGAAACAACGGCTTACGTCTTGAATCTGGTACCATCCAAATCGGTTCCCAAAATCCCTAAAGAGTTGTGGACCGGGCGCAAGCCCAGTCTGAGACATCTCAGGATTTGGGGGTGTTCGGCATACGTGCTAGACAAGGAAGCTGGTAAAGTTGGATGCACGATCGGAACTAAGGT
Source organism: Stenogyne calaminthoides (assembly GCA_037126765.1). Taxonomy (NCBI): domain Eukaryota; kingdom Viridiplantae; phylum Streptophyta; class Magnoliopsida; order Lamiales; family Lamiaceae; genus Stenogyne; species Stenogyne calaminthoides. The sequence continues at coordinate 24,029,704 of JBBCBC010000001.1, forward strand.
TGTTTATAGGTTATCCCATGGGAACGAAAGGGTGCATGTTCTATGGTCCCGAAGATCAAAAGGTGGTAATAAGTACGCATTTTAGATATTTGGAAGAAGACTTTATGAACAATCGAAAGCCCAAAAGTGAGATTACCTTAAATGAAATTAGAGGGCCAACTCCTATACCACCTGTACAGGTAGATATACCAAGCGTCACACCGACACAATCGGAACCTCGTCATAGTGGGAGGGTTGTTCGACAACCTGAGAGATTCATGGGGATAGGAGAATCTTCGGATTTGGTCCCCGGGGATAGTGAATCAGACCCCTGGTCCTACAAGGAGACGGTCCAAGATAAGGATTCAGAATTCTGGCAAACTGCGATGGAAGCCGAGATGGGCTCAATGGATCATAATCAGGTGTGGGAGCTAGTTGAACCACCCAATGGGGTAAAACCCATTGGATGCAAGTGGGTCTACAAGAGGAAAAGAGGACCAGACGGAAAGGTGGAAACCTTTAAGGCTAAGCTTGTGGCAAAGGGATACACTCAGAAAGAGGGTATCGATTATGAAGAAACCTTTTCGCCTGTAGCCATGCTTAAGTCCATCCGTATTCTCTTGGCAATAGCTGCGCATCTAGATTTTGAGATCTGGCAAATGGAAGTCAAGACAGCTTTCCTTAACGGGAGTCTTGACGAGGAAATCTATATGCAACAGTCCGAAGGTTTCATCGAAAAAGGCCAAGAACACCTTGTGTGCAAGCTGAGGAAGTCCATTTATGGACTTAAGCAAGCATCTCGGGCTTGGAACCAATGTTTCGATCATGTAATAAAATCTTATGGGTTTGATCAAAATGATTTCGAGAGTTGTGTTTATAGAAAGTGTAACGGAACTGCCTTGGTATTCCTAGTACTATACGTAGACGATATTCTGCTCATCGGAAACAATGTAAAGGTTTTGTCAGACGTAAGGGTATGGCTTTCAAAACAGTTTGATATGAAGGACTTAGGGGAAGCCGGTCATATTCTTGGGATCAAGATCACTCGAGATCGAAAGAAAAGAATGATCGGCTTATCGCAACCTTCATACATAGATACCATTTTGAAGCGTTTCAACATGCAAGATTCCAAGAAGGGTTTTGTACCTTTCAGGCATGGAATTCATCTATCTAAAGACATGTGCCCTAAGACACAAAGGGAGATAGATGACATGAGAGGCATTCCTTATGCGTCGGCAGTAGGAAGTTTCATGTATGCAATATTGTGTACGAGACCGGATATCTGCTACGTCGTAGGCATGGTAGCGAGATATCAAAGTAATCCCGGAAATCAACTTTGGACTGTTGTTAAGAACATTCTGAAGTACCTGAAAAGAACTCGAGATAGAATGCTGGTTTATCAGGCAGACTATTTATTTCCAGTGGGATACACGGACTCGGATTTCCAATCAAACCTAGATTCCAGACTATCTGTCTCAGTTAGTGTGTTTTCATTTGGGAAGTGTAGCCATGAAATGGACGAGTGTGAAGCAGAAATGCATCATTGACTCAACCATGGAAGTCGGGTAAGTAGCTGCTTGTGAAGTAGTGAAGGAACCAGTTTGGCTCTAGATCTTCTTAGTGGACTTGGATGGAGTTCCGAATTTGTCTAGAATATCTGCTAGGGGCAGTTGCAAATTCAAAGGAACCAAGAGTCATCAAACAAACACACTGAAGGAAAGAAATCTTAGACGAGAAATCGTTAAGAGAGGAGATGTAGAGGTGGCTAAGATCGCATTGGAGGATAACCTAGTTAACCCTCTCACAAAGTATCTGCCTCTGGAAACATTCAAGATACATGTGGGAGGAATGGTTGTCAAGTGCATAGCCAATCTGCTTTGAGTATAAGTGGGAGAGATAATATTAGGTTCGTGTAGGTGGTATTAGATGTCACGTAGAACTACACGAGACGTTGTGGTATACTTAAAAGCAGACTTTGAGTATAAGTGGGAGATTGTTGGGGTTATACGTGAAAGTATGCTTTTACTTTATATAACCTATGTATTAAACACTTATTTACTGAAATAAATTGTTTATCACTGTTGCTTTAAATATGATTTAATGTTATATATATTTATTGCAAACCGTTTATTGCACGCGTTACATTGTAGTTAACGTGGTGATACCAGATCACAGAAGATCACGTTAACAGTTCCTTGTAAACGAGTGCGTGTTTCACAACTTAGATAGATCCGAACAATCTATTGGTAGAAGTTGATATGTAAGACTCAGATTGGCTTGTCTTGACCAAGAGATTACACTAGTACATTCGATGTGTGCTGAAGCGGACCTACAGAGAGGATAAACTCATTCGCACTGACTTAAGGGATGAAGAGTTAGACCTCAGTGGTTGTTGATTTCTTAATCTCTATCACTTAATAAGGAATGTGTGTGATTAGTAGTTATTGCTTTGACTTATAAATGGGAAGAGAATCATTGCGACTTCGATACCCTATAAATTGGGCAATAATATTAATTGCACGACAGTTGCTAAATTAATACAGAGAATCGTGTGCTTGCTATGACTTGCATGATTGGTCCCCTTGGTGGGCCCGGAACCTTTATCATACCAAATCTTGCAAGTGAAATTAATTTTCCGGTATGGATAATAAAGCTGGGTTGTCCTTACTCCAAGGATAAAAGATATTAATTAATATAAAGTTTTTCAGTGGCTTAATTAATTAATGGACTAAATATCTTAAACATGGGAAATAATAATCGGGAGCCATATTACCGTAATATGGGTTAAGATTGGATAGTGCAATATTAATTATATAGTGGTATTAATTAATATTAATTGGCTGAATTATATTGTGACTCAATATTGGAATTCAGAAGTCCATTGGAAGGTCCATCTTAATTCTCCTAAAGGTCCCTCAAGTAGCCCAAATTATAGTCCAATAAATAAATGATGCTTAAAATAAAATAAATTATTGTTGCTTATATTTCCTTGTTTTTTTCGAAAATATTAAAGAAAAGAGGGAGAAGAATTTTCTTGAAAAGATTTTTTGGAAAGGAGATAATGTATTCTTGGAATACAAGATTATCCCATAAATTCAAGAAAACTCCCTGGCTTCTTTAATAGGGAATTTTCGAAAATAATTTATAAGAAAGAGAAGAAAGATTTTCTTGGAAAGATTTTATGGAAAAAGATATGTATTATTGGAATACAAGGATATCTCATAAACTCAAGAAAGATTCAATCTTCAAATCTTGCTTCTTGTTTTTCGAAAATAAGGATTAAATAGGGTGTGAGATTTTTGTGGAAAAATACACATGGAAAGAAGAATATATTGGATATATTCAAGATTTCTTGGAGATCAAGAAAAGATCTTTCCCAACCCCATTTGGACTCCAAAATTTCGAACACACCTCTCTTATAAATAGGGGATGATTTTTTCATCCCCAACTGAACACGAAAATTGGTTTTTTGGAAAAATATCAGCGTCGATAAAATATCAAATATTTTGAAACGTCGACAGACTGTGTATTTTCGAAAAATTTCAATTATTATTGAATTGTTTCATGTGTTGGAAATATTAGAAATCCACAAAGATGGTGCAACAATAATTTTATTTTCCTTGTGTTGGTCCCGGTGTAAGACCCGTGAAATTCGGAAAAAAACATGTAATGCATATAAAACAGGGGTGAAGGAGTGTGATTCCAAAATTTTGCTTTTAAAACTATGTGTTGTGTTTTGCTTATAAATGAATGCATATGACAAGTAGAACATAAAGCAATAAAGAACACAACAAAGTATAGTGGTTCGGAGACTCAAGCTCCTACATCCACTCTCCCTGTTCCTAGGGAAATTCCTTCAAACGGGACTTATCACCCTCCACGGGATTGCCTATAAGCTTTCTGACTATCCAAGATAGTTTACTCACTTCTTCTACATTAGAGTTTTCTGGCTGACTACTCTGCAGCTTACCCACTCTTTACAACTCCAACAATCACATAAACTACCTAACAATAAAGTTTGGGTTTGGTTGGTGTCTCCAACTAGGTTGAGATTTTCCTTTACATTTGTTTAGCCTCAATGCTAAGGTTGTGAAAATCTCTCTAAGCTTAGGATATATTGTGGGTTGCTTAGATTGGGTTTAAGAACACTCTTGAATAGATTTGTATATCTACAGACTTGTGTTCTATGGTGGGAATGCTTGAGTATATGGCTCTTGACTCTTTAACATCTTTTTCCACATTCCCCACACTTTAGAATGATGAAAGACCTTGTATTTATAGTGTGGATTTAAATGTTACCGTTGGAGAGAATCACATTCAAATCCATACTATTATGTAAGTTCTGCAGCTTTTTCAGGCTGGTTGTCTTCCTCTCATTGGTCCACGTCAGCGGAATCTAACGGTTATATTCTTCAGGATCTTCTGAGTCTTCAGGGTTCTCTGAGTCTTCAGGATTCTTCTGAGTCTTCAGGATTCTTCTGAGTCTTCAGGATCTTCTGAGTCTTCAAGATCTTCTGAGTTTTCAGGATTCTTCTGAGTCTCGGGTTTCTTCTGAGTCTCAGGATTCTTGATTCAGCAGACTTCTCTTTAGCGGACCTTATCTGATCAGGCATACTGACACTCAGGCTTACTTAGTTCAGCTCTTCTGACTTCAGACATCCTGACCCTCAGGTCACTTTTACTCACTGACCCTCAGGTCACTTGACTCAGGCTATCTGATTTCTTCTTGCCTGATCTGATCAGCTCGCCTGATCAGATCAACACATCTTCAGGTCAACATATCAGGATAGCATCAGGTCATCTTCATTAGGTTAGCACATCTGATCTCAATCACGTCTGATCTCGATCAGTCTCATCTGCTCCTCTTCTGATCAGCTTATCTTCTTTGGTCATCTGATCAGGTCACTTCTGATCATCTGATCTTCTGATCAGCTGGCTTATCTTTTCTTCTCTTCTGATTTTGCACAACTCATCAGTTAACTCCGGAACTCATCTTACTCATCTGATCTTGATCAGTCTCGTCTGCAGCCTCGTCTGATCTCGATCATCTTCTTCTGATTTCGTGAGTTCCCCCTCAACTTGTTCCCTCGTTCCCCCTCAACTTGTTATCTGTAAATTAGCTTCAATAACACAAGTTGATAATGTTTTGACATAATTCATCAAAATTAAAATATCTCAACAATTTCCCCCTTTTTGATAATGACGCCAATATATTAAAATATATGCATTTTTAAAGAAACGGGTTTTTGTTTAAAAAGATCAGTTCAGGTGATCACATTAAAAGTGCTCTTTTGAACTCCTGCTCTGATACCACTTGTTGGTCCCGGTGCAAAACCCGTGAAATGCGGAAAAAAACATGTAATGCATATAAAACAGGGGTGAAGCAGTGGTGATTCCAAATTTTTGCTTTTAAAACTATGTGTTGTGTTTTGCTTATAAATGAATGCATATGACAAGTAAGAACATAAAGCAATAAAGAACACAACAAAGTATAGTGGTTTGGAGACTCAAGCTCCTACATCCACTCTCCCTGTTCCTAGGGAAATTCCTTCAAACGGGACTTATCACCCTCCACGGGATTGCCTATAAGCTTTCTGACTATCCAAGATAGTTTACTCACTTCTTCTCTGGAGTTTTCTGGCAGACTACTCTGCAGCTTACTCACTCTTTACAACTCCAACAATCACACAAACTACCTAACAATAGGGTTTGGGTTTGGTGGTGTCTCCAACTAGGTTGAGATTTTCCCTTACATTTATTTTGCAAAAGCTTAGGATATATCGTGAGTTGCTTAGATTGGGTTTAAGAACACTCTTTAATATATTTGTATATCTACAGACTTGTGTTCTATGGTGGGAATGCTTGAGTATATGGCTCTTGACTCTTTAACATCTTTTTCCACATTCCCCACACTTTAGAATGATGAAAGACCTTGTATTTATAGTGTGGATTTAAATGTTACCGTTGGAGAGAATCACATTCAAATCCATACTATTATGTAAGTTCTGCAGCTTTTTCAGGCTGGTTGTCTTCCTCTCATTGGTCCACGTCAGCGGAATCTAACGGTTATATTCTTCAGGATCTTCTGAGTCTTCAGGGTTCTCTGAGTCTTGAGATTCTT
>JBBCBC010000001.1:24040803-24228734 GCA_037126765.1 Stenogyne calaminthoides
CCACGATCGGATCGTAGAGACTTGATCGTTTTTCCTATGATTCTCTGCTTGAGCCTTAAATTCTTTGAATTTCTCAAAGGTCTCAGATTTATGCTTCATAAGGAAAATATAACCGTACCTTGAGTAGTCATCAATAAAAGTGACGAAATACTCATAACCTCCTCTTGCTTTGGTTGACATTGGACCACATACATCTATGTGAACGATTTCTAACACTTCTTTGGCTCTATTCCCCTTGGCTTCGAATGCCCTCTTGGTCATTTTACCCTCCAAACATGATTCGCAGGTTGGAATTGGTTCAACTTGGAGAAACTCCAGTGAACCGTCTTTTACCAACCTTTGGATCCTCTTTGGATTTATATGTCCCAATCTTAGATGCCATAGAAGTGTCTCGTTCACGTTTGATGAACGTTTTCTTTTCTCGGAAATAGTTGATGTGTTATAGGATGCATTTCGTGAGTGGTGTGCATAGTTAATTGTATAGAGATTATTCAACAACGTTCCATGACAGATAAATTTATCAAAAAGAGAAATGGTAACAACTTTATTAAAAGTAACCGAATATACATCAAGAAAAAGTTTAGAAACTGAAATTAAATTCTTTCTAAAATTCGGAACGTAAAGAACATCTCTTAAAATTAAAACTCTGTCTTCAAAAGACAGGTGCACTTCTCCCATCGCTTGGTTGCCACTCTAAATAGCATTGCCCGGTGTGATGAGGATCACACTCTCATTAAGTTGCGGGTCCGCTTGAACCCCTCAGAAAGTGAAACAAACATGATCGATGGACCCAGATCCACTACCCATAAATGGGAGGCATACGCCGCTAAGCAAGTTTCAACAACTAGTGCGTGAGAATTACCTTTCTTTCCATTCCTTTTGGGTTTGGAACAGGAAAACCTCCATTGTCCTCTTTCACCGCAGCTTAAGCACTTCCTCTTTGGATTTTTCTTGACACCACCAGCATTCGTCATCTTATCATTGCCCTTGGCAACAGTTGAGTCTGATTGCTTATGGCCTTTGGTCACCTTCTTCTTCTTGCCATCCCTTGGCCTAGAAGATGAAGACGGACCACTTGCCGTCAAAGCTTGAGTTTGGTGCCCTATCAACATCTCTACCGAGACCAAAGCTTGCAACAAATCAGCTTGCGAGGCAAAATTGCTCAGAAACTTTTGGGCAGAGAATGAAGTACCAAATTCATCTGAGTCTCCAGATTATAATCTGTACTCAGAACTTCAAGTTTGTTCAGATGGGCCATCAATTTTGAGGACGTAATCCCTCATGGGTTTGCCCTCCACCAATTACAGCGACGACATCTCTCGCAAGGTGATCTGACGAGTCTCGCATTTTTGACTCGTCAGTTGGCTCATCTGATTTTGGTGTGTCAAGAATCCACTTGTGCTTTTGTGCAGTTAGGACAATTATAATTTTCCGTTTCCAATCAATATAGTTTCCATACTTATTCTATTGACTTTAAGTATAATAGCAGTGGATTAAAAAGTTACGACATGCTGAATTGAAATAAATAATAATATGCATAAGCATAAATATATCACAAGGTTCGATCACATGTTTCATATTAAAATCTCAAAAAAATATGAACATGCATCAGCCAACATCTCAAAACAGTTTAAATAAGCCACGTGGGGTGGGTCATTATTTAAACACATTCAAGCAGGTTATAAACAAGAACAATTATAAACCTTTAATATCCAGATTAATAGTTGGCTCTCATCAATTAAATATAAAATTGACCAGGGGACTTGGGGAAGTATATGCATATCAATTTTATACCTAAGTAATAACCATGATTAAATCTGAAATTATTATTTCGCTTTGAACGAGCCTCGTGGGGAGGTCATCGTGCCACTAGTAATAATCCACAATCATCCATTTGGAATTCATTCATTTGAAAGCTAACTTTTTACCGTCATTAGGGAATTTCTCCAAAAGAATTCACAAATAAATAAATCATGGAGGTCAAAATTAATTCAATTTTATTATCCGGAATAAAATTGTCAATTAATTATTTAAACATACTTAGTAATTTTTTATGGTGAGATTTTTCATTGGGCAACTCTCATGCAAACACATTTAAACAAATTAAATAAAACACAAGAAAACACAATAATAAATCAAGCAAAGCGGAAAAATAAACATATTGGGCACAAATTATCCAATTGTCATGGTTTGATTTTTCTTGGCTTGATTTTGAAGAAATGCCGTATTGAATTTCTCCCACTCGATCGTCTCGAAAAGAACTCCTTTTCGAAATGCCACGCCAAGTAGCCGCAGCCGGGATGCACGCTCGCATCCGGCCGGCCACTTGGCCGAGTTAGCCTCGGCAGCTTTAGCACCTCGGCACACCTCGGCGGCCTTCGGCTGGCTTCATCGTATCCGTATCATCCGTAGCGTCTGCCTCATCGCCCGCGGATCTCATTAAGCGCCCTTTCGTCCCCCGCGAGCTCGCCATCGCCGCCACGTCGCCTCATTTGCCAGCGCATAGTCCGCGCTTCGCCCATCGCCCCGCTGTCGCGCCCGTCTTGCGTCGAGGCGATCCGCCCGACGCTAGCATCACGCCCATGTGCCCGGCGACGTCCGCGTTGCGCGCGTGCCTCCTTTGGCACGTTCTGCGCGATGCACGTCGTTGGCGTACGGTTCTGGATCTATCCTTTAATTCTTCGTCTCCGCCTGCGTTTCCGATCCGGTTACAATTTATTTATAAAAAATAAATAAACCTAGATCTAGACTAGTCTATTACATTGATCAAATCAAACAAAACCTAATCTACTCGTGGATTTTCTCTCACGAGTAAAAAGCGAATTGAGCGAATCAATTTAAAAACCACAATTTATATGCATGCATAAATAAACACATTAAATTCCATGACAATTGGATACCTGCAAAACAGATCTAGCAATTCTACTATTCAATTTCAAATTTAATGAAAATGAATTAAATTACAATTTAAAAAATTCAGAGCCCGAAACCGAGGCTCTGATACCAGTTGTTGGGGAATAAGTTGCACGGATCTATTCGTGATGAATATTTAAATACAAATTTAATTCTAACAATTATTACTAGCATGAATTAATCCTATATTAATTCAAATAATAATTCAACAACAAATCATGCATATAATCAGTTCACGTAAATCCTACGCATGCGGAATTACTACGAGTTTACGTAAATATACCTCTTGGAATGGTAATGGCCTCGTTGATTAAACACACCGAAAAACCTTCCCAAGTATTCCCTTAATCCTTGCTCGACAATCCGGTGGTAGGATGCTCGCGAACAATTAACAAAAGGAAAATAAACTTTGTTGCACCACCTTTGTGGATTTACTAATTTTTTCAGCACATGGAATTGTACTTGGGAATGAAACATTCATCCCTTATTTATAGAGGGTGGTGGTCTAAGACTTCATGTGAAATAGGGAGGAAAAAATATTTTCTTGATCTCCAAGAAATTTTGAATATATCTCATATATTCTTTTCTCCATAATTAAAATATTCCACAAAATCCCACTCTCTTATTTGTTATGGAATATTTCGAAATATTAGGGATCAAGATTTCAAGATTTGGATCTTCTTGAATTTATGAGATATTCTTGTATTTCAAGAAATACATATCTTTCATAATATCTTTTCAAGAAAATCAAGAAAATCTTTCTTGCCCTTTATATTCAAAATTTTCGAAAATATCCCCATAAATAACCAAGCGGGAGATTTTTTGAATTTAATGAGATAATCTTGTATTCCAAGAATACATATCTTCATTCCATAACAAAATTCAAAGAAAATCTTTCTCCCTCTTTTATTTATGATTTTCAAAATTATGAGGAAAAAATAAGCAACAAATTTATTTTATTTTTAAACACCTTTTTCAGTCATTGGACTTTATGTTGGGCTACTTAGGGGGCCTTTATGAGAATTAAGATTGGACCTTCCAATGGATCTTGAATTATCAATATTGAGCCACAATATTATTCAAGCCCATAAATATTAATTAATCCCACTACATAATTAATATTGCACTATCCATCTTAACCCATATTACAGTCAATATGGCTCCTAGTTATTATTTCTCGTGTTTAAGATTATCTAGCCCATTAATTAATTCAAGCCACTGAAATAGCTTTCCATTAATTAATATCTTTTGTCCTTGGTTAAGGAACGGTTCAACATTATTATCCATACCGGAAACTAGTTCCACTTGCAAGATTTGGTATGATAAAGCTTATGAACCTCCCAAGGGGGAAAATCGAACAAGCGTACTTGCACACGATTCTTCGTATTAAATCTTAGCAATCACATGTGACCAATAATATTGTCCAAGATAAAAAGTATTGAATCTCGTTGATTCTCTACCCGTGATAAGTCAAAGCAATAGTTACCAACCACACGTGATCCTATTTAAGGAACGAAGATTAAAAAATAACGAACCACTGAGGTCTAATTCTTTCTTGTTCAGTTCTGAAGAATTTGTCTTCTTTAGGTCCTATTCAGTGCATCAGTCATGCACTAGTGTAATCTCTTGGTCAAGACAAGCCAATCTGAGCCTTACACTTCAACCTTTCACGATGGATTGTTCATTTCCATCTAGGTCTTGAATGGTGTACTTTTGGTTACAAGGGACTGTTAATTTAATCTTCTGTGATCTGGTATCACTAAATTAACTACAATGTAACATGTACTATTTATTGAACAGTTATGCAATAAATATATGTAACATTCGATGATATTTAAAGCATCAGTGATAAACAATTTATTTCAGTAAATAAGTCCGAAATTCAGTTTTGATTATACAAAGTAAAAGCATACTTTCCAGTATAATCCCAACAGGGGTTTTGTTATCAGCTGTAGGTGTAGATCCAAATAATAACATTATTCATATAGCTTATGTTGTTGTAGGTAAAGAAAATGGGGATACATGGGATTGATTCTTAACTGTTTTGAAGAGGGATTTAGAGATTGAGGATGACAAGATATGGACCATTATTTCTGACAAACAGAAAGGCCTGGTTCAAGCTGTGCAGTCTGTGTTTTCTAATGCAGCCCATAGGTTTTGTGTTAGACACCTCCATGGTAATGCTAAGAATGCTGGTTTTAGGACTGAAGTCCAAAAGGTTGCTTTGCATGCTGCATCAAAGACCACTACCAAGAATGAGTTCAACAGAAGAATGAATGCAATTAGAGAGTTGTGTCCAATGTTTGCTGAATGGTTAAGTGATAAACCTCCAGAACATTGGAGTAGATCTCATTTTAACCCTAATGCAAAGTGTGATATGGTAATGAATAACATTTATGAGTCATTTAATTATGCCATCCTAACAACTAGAGAGTTGCCTATCATTAACATGTTGGAATGGATAATGGACTGGTGTAGGACCAGATTGCAAAAGCTTAGAGATATGGCAATTAAGGGCAAGAGATGGAAGGGTTTGCTCTGTCTTAGAATTCAGAACATCATCAATGAGAGGGGGAAGAAACTTGGAAGCTGTAATCCATCAAAGGCTGATAATAAAAATTACCAGGTGAGGATGATTGATGAGACTCAGTATTTTGTAGATCTTGGTGGGGGTACTTTGTTAGTGTTAGTGTCCTAAAGACAATCTATTGAAAGGACATAATACTCGATGATATTCAGTTTGATTTAATATTATAGTTCAGTTAATATTAATGTATGACAATACACTTGTTTGAATATTATGTTTGATTGTTTGCATTTATTCATGCAAGTGTTCCCATGAGTCATTGCTGTCATTGAGGTTGTGAGAACTCAGATGACTTAAGCATGATTCTCAAATAGCCCCGATCAAGGATCATCAAGAATGAGATATTGATGATACAATGGAGATTGATGTGCGATCTGCATCATACTCTTAGAGAGTGTAGTAAGATCTCACTTACTACGAGATACTAGGTATCTCATGATGGATGCACAAATACCTTAGAGGGTATTGGTATACCCATCCGAGAAACCGTTTGATGTATTTCCACTATATGTGTCTACGGGTGTCTCGGTTAGTGGGAGCGATGCGAAACTCCTTTGACTTGAGGTCAATACGCACGACATGTGTGGGATGATGAACTTTGACCATGACCGACGCTTGCACCCTAATCATGGGTATATATGGCTTGGATTGGGTTCATCACGAAGTGTATGTGCGTGGTAGTTGAGCCAAGAATAGGATTCATTCCTCAATGTGGATTTAGAGAGAATACTCATCTTCTCATCACAATTGGATCAAAGTCATCGGCCGATGCACGTCAACTTAGACTTTGTGGCTAAGTGTGACATACATGATCAATTAGTGATTTGAGATAAATTGATTAAGTTATTTGAATAGACACTTCATCATGTTCAAGACTTAATCGAGTATTCGCGAATGAAAGGAGGAAATCGTAATAGCCCATGTTTCAGTTACAGGTAGTTGCACATTTCCTCGCAACGTACCTCATATATTGAGAATGTCTGATTTATTGTCTAGGGTTCAATTAAGACCGTTAGTTTGACTAATCGCTCGATATATGAGGGCCTATGGGTCACACAACAAGTAATGATTGTTTACTAATTATAGTTGGTTGATTAAATGTTAAATTAGATTTAATATTTAATTTATGGAGAAGTAATTAATAATATATTAATTTGGAATTAATTATTATTAATGTTTAATTAAATTGGATTTAATTAAATAATAATTCTCAATAATAATATTTGGAATATTATTGTAGGATTTAATATATATGGAAATAAATCGTAGAGATTTGTCATATATGGAATTTAAATCCGTAGAGATTTATATGTGGGGAATAAATCTGAGAGATTTATTTTATTAGGGATTTTTCCTAATAAAGGTTAGCTTAAGGTTTAAGCTGGGTCTCTTCTATATATATGAGCTCTTGGGAATTCATGTTACGTGAGTTCATATTTTCTCCATAAAATCTCTAAGTTAGAATTTTCCTAGCAAATTCATCTCGGGGATTCAACGCTGACAGATCTGTGCAAGTTAGTAAACGACTGTTACGTGGATACCATAGTGGAGGAATCCGTGTACGAATTGCTGTAAGAATTCTGTTTACGTTTACTCATATTTAATTATGCAATTAACTGTTCGTTGTTGGTGAACTTTAATTTCCGCTGCGCATGTATTAAGTGTTTACGTGCCTCTAAATTTCAACAGTGGTATCAGAGCTTCAAGCTCTTGAATAATTGCATAAATTATTATCTGATTATGGTGCGTTTATTTTTTATTCGCACGCCTACTTATTTTTCCATTCATACGGTGTATGGTTTAATAATTGAGATAGCTAATCTCTGGAATTCAAAGCAGATTAAAATTGCTTTAATAATTCTTTTGGCATCCACCCACAACTTGCATTTGTTTGCTTAGGATGTCGGTTTTAATAAAAACTCACTGGTTTGCCTTGTTTGTTCCGTCTTCCTCGCATCTATTGACCAAGGGTTTTGAACCCTAACCCAAATTTTGTGCGCCGCTCGTTAGCGGCGGAGGTCCGCGGTGCGCCGCTTGAGGCGGCGGTTTGCGCTGCGCCTCGCGACCACCTCGTGGACCCGCAGCTCGGTGCGGCGGCGGCGGGGTAGAAATCGTTTGCGCTGGGTCTGTTTCGTTTCGAAACCACGCTTCCCGGCTTCAAAGCTCGCGCCACGGCGGTAATTCGAACCAGGTCGCGGTGGTGTTCTCCGACACACCAGAATTTTTTGGGGCACGTTTCAATCACGCGCTGTCTTCGGCGGCATCGGTGGTGACGCGCCTGCTCACGTTTTTCACGGCGAATTGGATTCGACCCCTGGATGAATCAATGGTCCTTCTTCGCGATAGGAGGCGGCGATTCGGAACCCTACGTTTCGATTCGCAGGCCACCGCGTGTTTGGGGATGTTGATTCGATCTTCCTATGTTCTTTGGGGTTTTCTGCAATTGTAATTGATTAATTGGGTGGTTTTTTCCACTACTGGTGTGGATAGAGCGTGGCGCTTGTCGTCACACGTTTTGTTTGACCATCGGTGGTCTGAGCACGACCGCTTCTTTCACAATTGTTGCTTAACTACTGTTTCGAATTCACCGAACCTTGTTTGTAGAATTTTGTTAAAATTTCTGATGAACAAATGATACAATTGTTGATGATGGTTGGTGAACATTGAAATTGGTTGTCCCCAGTTTGGGCGGTGATGCGAGGAGTGACTTGGGTGAAAATTTGATTTTCACCGGGCTCTCTTTAAGGAATCCGAGCCCCTATATTTATTAATTAAAATTAAATTGGATTTAATTTGTTAGAATTAATAAAATTTGGGTTTTTGATAAAACGTATTAGTTGGACTAATGATGGGACTTAATTAATTGGATTAATTAAAAAGTTAATATTAATAATGAATTTAATTTTAAAATTGGATTTTAAAATTTTGATTTAGAAAATTAAAAGAATTATTAATTTTCACTTGGTTAAAATGTTTTATATTCTGTTAATATATTTTACGTCCGCATTATAATTGTTTGGGTAGGCGGCGCCCAATATTTGTCGGACCGTATTATTGTTTGGGTAGACGGCGCTCATATAAATGTTAGTCTGTGTAAATCATGTTTGGGTAGGCGGCACCCAATAATTACTCAAATATGATGTAGATTAACATGTTGGATCTCGATTAAGTAATTAATACCCCGCCTTTAAAACGTTCCTCACTAAAATATGATTTTCATTAAAATGAACGATGTCTTCCATCAAAGTTAAAAGTAAACCGGAGATTTCGTTCCAATGAGTATTTAAGGCCCAAGTCTTGATCGGATCTACATTTAACGGGACTTTTATAGAGACACGAAGTGTCGGCGCTTGATGGTTGTAAATCAACTTGATTTTGTTTCACCAGCCCAAGCAGGGAAACAAAAGTCAAGGGGCATCCGATTGAACTATGTTCAATCAACTAGGAATTGCAGTTTTGCAATTCGTTTGGAGACCTACCAGTTATGTTATTGCAGTAATCAGCCCAAGCAGATATTGTAATAGTAGGAATGTGGATCCTAGTCCATTACAATTTATATCTGCTATAAATTTGTATTCTTCCGATGAGGTCATTGAATATGTGAAAATAATGGAGACAAAATAAACACAAAAGAAAGGTCATGTTTATTTTGATTGCTGAATATTGATCATAGGAATTATGTGTTTTAATTTCCGTTTTATTTTATTTCTCTTAGTTAGTTGAAATATATAACTGTTATTGAGATGTGTTTTGGAAACAAAAAATTGGCTAGGCCAAATTTTCTGGACTGGCACCTAAACGTGTGTTTGGTGCTAAGGCAAGAAAAAATTGAGTACGTGTTGGACACGTCAATCCCGGTTACCCCTGCAGCTGGTCCTCTGAGGCAGCCACGTTTGACGTAGCAGCTCAGAATAAGCATCAAAAGGATGCTTCCCAGACGCAGTTTGTGATGTTGCTCGGCATGACTCCCGAATTTCTTAAGGCAACATGAAAAAATGGGTCTCTTCTAAATGCTCAAGCATCTGAAGGATCTCTTTGATTCTAAATCTCGTTCTGAGATTTATAAAGTGATGAGAGATCTGTTCAAATGCCGGTTAGCTAAAGGAGAGAAGATTTCACCTCATGTGCTTAAGATGATAGGCCTAATTGATAAACTTGGTAATTTAGGCTTTGAGCTAAAAGTCCAACATTTTCATTTTTGGGTACATGCCAAAGAAGTTCTAGAGTTGATCTACAACGATGTTTTTTGGACCATCGCCCACTCTAGCTAGGGGTCACTTCGGATACTTCATCACTTTTACTGATGATTTCTCAAGATACGGATACGTGTATCTTATGAAACACAAATTCGAATCTTTTGAGAAATTCAAAGAGTTTAAGGTTGAAGTAGAGAAGTAACTTGGTAAGAGTATCAAGACTCCTCGATCAGATCGAGGAGGTGAATACCTTAGCCATGAATTCATTGATTACTTGAAGTTACATGGAATCCAGTCACAATGGACTCCTCCCGGAACATCTCAGATGAATGGTGTGTCCGAGAGGAGAAACCGAACCCTGTTAGACATGGTAAGGTCCATGATGAGCTTTTCCTCTCTTCCGACATTCTCATGGGGATACGCGTTACAAACCTCAATTTACATTCTGAATAGGATTCCACCTAAATCGGTTGAGCATACACCATATGACCTATGGTGTGACAAGAAGCCAACTTTTACACATATCAAACATGGGGTTGCCCCGTGATTGTGAAAAGAATGCTTACCGACAAGTTGGAATCCAAAGGTGAAAAAGGTTACTTTGTGGGATATCCTAAGGAAACTAAAGGATATTGCTTCTATCCACCTGAGAAGCAATCAGTGATTGTTTCTAGGTAGACCTAGTTCCTCGAAGAAGACTATTTCTTTAAGGAACAAGGTCGTAAGCTGATAGAACTTGAAGAAATTCAAGAACCACAAATTAACAAAGAGACTGATATCTTGTCAAAACAACATGACAAGAAATCAGTGGGCGCATTCAGCGACTTTTACGGTGGGAGTCTTTCACTAGGTGATCGTCTTTCAACCAGTGAGAGCGTAATTGGAGTATGCTTGCCAGTGCAAGAACCTCCAAGTGGGCTGAATGAGAACAACATAGTTCAAACTCCCGCCCAAGAGGCATCTGAAAGTGTAGCTCTTGAGGACTCTCCGAACATTGATGAAATCGATGCACCACAAAATTTTCACGATCAGAATGTACAGCCTGCACAACCACAACTCTGTAAGTCAATTATGAATCGTAATTCGCCCATTAGATACGGTTACCTCTTGGAGGAACTCGATAATGTGGACATACCGGATAAGGACGATCCTAATACTTACTCTGAAGCAATATAAGATATTGATTCAGGGAAGTGGCATGAAACCATGAAATCCGAGATGGACTCGATGTACACCAATTAAGTCTGGGACTTGGTTGAGTTACCTAAAGGGGTTAGACCCACATGTTGCAAATGGGTCTTCAAGCGTAAGACTAATGCAAATGGCAAAGTACAAACCTACAAAGCTAGGTTGGTGGCAAAGGGTTATAGTCAACGCGAAGGCATTGACTATGATGAGACCTTCTCACCAGTTGCAAAGATCAAGCCCATTCAAATTTTACTTGCGATAACAGCACACTATGATTATGAGATTTGGTAGATGGATGTCAAAACAACTTTCTTCAATGGAAACATTGATGAGGAAGCGTTTATGACTCAACCGGAAGGTTTTACATCTAAGTCAAATTCTAATCTAGTATGCAATCTAAAGATATCCATTTATGGATTGAAGCAAGCTTCTAGGAGTTGGAATATCCAATTTGATGAAGCTATCAAGTCTTTTGATTTCATCAGAAATTTGGAAGATCCTTGCATTTATCGTAAACGCAGCGGGAAGAATATTGTTTTCATAATTGGGTATGTCGATGACATATTCATTTTGGAAAACAATAACCCGTTAATGCAGTCCATTGAAGATTGGTTGTCAAGACCTTCATGATGAAGGATCTTTGTGAAGCCTGCTATGTTTTAGGGATCAAGATCCACAGGGATAGATCCAAGAGGATGTTGAGGCTGTCACAGTCCACCTATGTAGACAAGGTGTTGAAGCGTTTTGCGAAAATAGAGAACTCTAAGAGAGGGTCTCTACCCGCAAATCATGGGATAAAGCTGTCAAAGAATGATTGTCCTTCTAGTGAAGCTGATTTCAAGCACATGAACGATGTCCCATATGCATATGCAATTAGGGTCAATCATGTATGCCATGACTTGCACTAGGCCAAACGTGGCCTACGCTATCAACATCATTGGTAGATACCAACAGAATCCGGGTGAGTCTCACTGGATTGCTGTCAAGACCATTCTGAAGTATCTTAGACGAACTAAAAAATGTTTCCTTGTCTATGGTGGACAGTCAGAACTAGTAGTGACTGGTTATGCTGACGCAGGTTTCCAATCCAACTGTGATGATTACGAATCACAGTCAGGATACGTTTCACTCTCAATGATGAGGCGGTCAGTTGGAATAGTTCCAAGCAAATTGACCTCAAATTCAACAACCGAAGCTGAGTACATTGCTATATCAGAAGCCTCAAGGAGACTGTCTGGATTTTATAGTTCTTAAGAGAACTAGGGGTAGTTCCGAGTGACAGTTGTCTAATCAAGTTGTATTAAGACAACGTTGGTGCGAATGCGCAAGCAAAGGAACCGAGATCAACAAACAGAAGCAAGCATGTACCCAGACTTATCATTTGATCCGAGAGATCATAACGATATGAGAAGTAGAATTAAAATGTAATTCCCACATATTTAATTTGGAAGATCATTTCACCAAAACACTGAGTGTTCATGTACACACTAGACATTTGATGGTCTAGGGGTTAAACATGTAGGTGATTGACTCTAGTCCAGGTGAGAGATTGTTAGTGTTAGTGTCCTAGAGATAATCTATTGAAAGGATATTGTTGGGAAATTTATAGTTTTGATGAAAGTTCCAAAAACACATGTAATAGGACCAAATCGGACACATTAGGTGATCGATGTTTACATTACTGCTATAGGAGACCAGTTGATAATGATTGTATAGAAAAACTGATGTAATAGATAGGTCACATATTGAGGGGGAACTCAATATGTAAAGGTCAGATCTGAAGAATCAGAAGAAAGCTGATATCCGACAGAAAGCGTAACGCTAAAACGAATCGGAAGATCGGATCGAATCGATCTAGTCGAGATAACTCAAGTAGTCATGAAGCTCAAACCTCTATAACTAGAAGATCGGATGACTTCCGTAAGATAAGACCGGAAGACCTACATCGGTAGAGTCGGCCAAATGAAGCTAAGTCAACAGCGCCAGAAGACTCCATCGGTGGACTGATCGTTCGATGATCAGATCAGCTCATAAGATGAAAACTGATGTTTCATCTTATCATACGTCTGCGATCTAAACAAGAAGAATACCAACCTTAGTTGGAGGAACAACACTGCAAAGCAAGGCTTTCATCCAATAAGGAAGAAACACGTATGAACAGAGTCGATACTCATGGATTCGATGTTGCTCTCTCAAACGGCTATAAAATACACATTCACGCTTTTCACCATGCCGCTTCAAGCACGCCACATCAAGCCAAGCAACTCTACCTAAAATAGCACGAGATTCAAATTGCTCTCCAACGGCTCTTTGATCTCAAGGTCTATAAATATGGGATCACACTTCTTGAGTGACACACGGAAATGCTTGGACAAACAACATAATCAAGAAGCTCAAACTATAGTCGATTTCCTTATCGAAGAACACAACAACAAGCTTATTTTATATTGTGTTCATCCCATAAGTTCTTAGCAAGAAATCTTTTCATCTAGCTATCGTGTCGCTTATATATGAAGGAAAGATTTCATAGTTGGAACCTCAACAATCTTACCCAAACCCCAAGTTAGGATAAGTTGTTTAGCAAGATTCGATCTAGGGTTTCTAATCTTGATTTACGGGATCGGTTGAGTGAGAACTCTTAAAACATCCGTTGGTGTCTTTGTGTTGGACTAACACACTAAACTAAGTCCAATCGGTTAAATCGGTTAAGTTGGTGCCCTTGTGAAAGGGAAGAGTGGGCGTGGGGATGGGTTTGTCCCAACCACTATAAATCTTGTGTGCCTTTCTTTGCTTTGATTAATCGCTCTCACATCGCACAATCTTAAAGCGCGCATACATATTCTAAGTTAAGATCAGTTGCACCAAGCATCCGATCCGATCGGACCTGATATTTACGTCATCCGATTAAAAAGATAAAACTTGGAATCGATTTATACAAACCGGTTTTTCACATGGGTAAAACTTAAGCTTCCTTTTTTGTCGATTAATCGATAGTTACCGAACCGATCCGCCTTCCGGCGTTCAATAAGTTGGTTATCGGAACCAAATGATTCACTCGCACTCGATCAAAGCATATCCTTTCGCACCGATCCAAGACGAAAAAAGTTTTTCAGAAGTCTATTCACCCCTCCCCTCTAGACTTCTGCCCTCACATAACCCGTTCGGGACCTACAGATATAATACTCGATGATATTCAGTTTGATTTAATATTATAGTTCACTTAATATTAATGTATGACAATACACTTGTTTGAATATTATGTTTGATTGTTTGCATTTATTCATGCAAGTGTTCCCATGAGTCATTGCCGTCATTGAGGTTGTGAGAACTCAGATGACTTAAACATGATTCTCAAATAGCCCCGATCAAGGATCATCAAGAATGGGATATTGATGATACAATGGAGATTGATGTGCGATCTGCATCATCATAAATATATAATATGACCTATTTTACCATCCATAGTTTTGGCTCCAAACTTTCCTCACCGTTGATCGTTTTTTCTAATTTGATCTTGATCGTCCAGTGTCTTTCCTTCTTCTTTTTACTTTTTTTTTACTTTCTACCCTCTTTATAATTAGGGTTAAATTCCTTATTAAAATTTTCGGAGGTATTTATTTGCAAACAACTCAATTAATTAGATGATTGGTAGTGTACTTCCATAATTATACATTTTTCCTTAATGCATGGTGTACCAATTAATTCGTATTGATTTTACCAATTATATATAGCTCATTTTCGTCCCTATATGCAGCTTTTCGGAGGTGGGCCCATGCAAATAATTTAATTAATTAGACTAATTGGTTGTGTACTTCCATAATTATACATTTTTCCTTAATGCATGGTGTACCAATTAATTCGTATTAATTTTACCAAATTATATATAGCTTATTTTTGTCCCTATGTGCAGCAATTAAAATCATAAATATTTCCTATTATAGTTTTGGCGCCATTCGTTTATGATCGTTGATAATTTTTACAAAATTAATCTTAATCGTCTATTTTCTTCCATCAATCACTCCTTTTAATTTTTTACCACTTTTTTCTTTTACCATTTTTATTTTTGGTGGGAAGCTTTGTGGGCCGTCGATCTATGCATTTGTTTGATCTGAGCCGTTGAAATGTTGAACACAAATTTCACACCACAATTCATGACAATCACCTTAAATCACATTTAATTATTATTTTTTGCCTTCAAACTCTATAAATACTCTCACTTACAATCCCCAATTTCATCTTCTCATTGCTTTGGTTACATTTCTTTGGATTAGCTACAAAGATATGCTTTATATTCACAATATAGATAGATTCGTATGATTTTTTTGTTGTAATGATGTCGAGTTTTATGTATAAATTTTACTATTTAGTTTAGTTTGTAAGGATGTAAAATCCATTCTACAAGATTCATTCCTTATGTTCTATATAAATTTTGAATTACAAATGTTGTATTTTCTTGATTTTTGCTACGTCTTTTTCCATTGACTGCCTACACTTAGATATTCTCCCGTCTACCTCTTTTCTTCATTTCAAGAACACATCAAGTGTATATAAAATTACATATAATTTGCAATTGAGTTATTACATATATTTCATTTCATGAACATTCTACCATAGAATTTAATATAATTTTGGTAAAAAACAAAGTAGTATCTTTACGTGTAACCAACTAATATTGTTCCGTTAAACAACTAATACTCTTCGTACCATTTTAATTTGAAACTCTCTAAAAACAACAAAAATGATGGGAGATCATAAGATGGAACCAAGATAATTCCAAAATTAAAGGGTAGTAACAAATTTAGAGCTCAACTGGAAACCTAAATTAAGACAACAAATCAGTGCACAATTATAAACAAAAATTGAATTTTGATTCATTCTTATTAAATCGTATAAAATTGTGATATATATATACATATATATACAAACATTTGATTATATATATTTGAATGCCTGTTTTATTTAATTATGAAATTTACATTATAGTTGGATGTTACATATTATAAATTTGCATCAATTATGCAATCATTTGGAATTTTTTGACCAAAGTATTATTATAATTTAATGCTCATTTAATGTGTGATATATTTTTTTAAAATAAAAGATTTTATATATTTCTCAAACTTATAGTATTATTTATGTTAAACATTGTTAGAATTGTCATAATTTAGATTGAATTGTTAGATTCATTTAAAAATTATATTATTTTTAATACTAAAAACTGTAAAATTGGATTTAGTGATATATAATTATGTTACTAGATTTTCATTTTATGCACCTCATCCTCTAATTTATTATTGGTTGGAATCAATCAAGCAAATCATTATGCCACATATTATTTTATCAAATTGTACGTAGATTAACCGTCCTTCAATAAAAATCACCTATTAAAAAAAAAATTATGATGTATTTAAATATAAATTTTATATAATGTATTTTATTTTAACAATTTTAAAACGTTTAGCACAGTAAAAAATATTATTAATTAAATTAAATTAAACATATAAAATTTAATTGGAATATTAGCTTCAATGAGTAGGTAACCATTAAAAAATAATATTATAGATTATCTTTTCATAAAAGTTTCACATAAACTGATTTCAACAACAAATATAATCTTGATCACTTTTGCTGGATTAATCTTGATCGTCCAAAATTTTCCATCAATTATTTATATTATTTTTAATCTTTATTTAATAAAATTAAATACCCTTTAATGGCATGTTTAATTCAATCCTACTAATTTGTTGTCTCTTCTATTTAAAGTGAAGTTCCATGATCCAAAATTTTCATTCTCAAACAACAAACAATTATAATTCTTAGTGATTTTGTTTTCGATAGGAAAATTTGTTTCAAGTTGTATGAGAGTTATATATGCTCCATCAATATTTTAAGTTGAGCCTCAATCCAATTTTTGTTTTCAGTGATGATTTTTGTTGATTATGTCTACTGTAGGGTCTTTTACTCTTCTCTCTTTCTCTTTTTCTAGCATTGATACTTAGATTGTCACTGACTCCTTATGATCCTAGGTTATCTTTCAAGTTTACACGCACACAATTTTCTTTGAGTGTTTCTTATGTTATGTCTATAAATAAAAGTCAAGGACAATCTTTTTCCCATGTTGGAGTATTTCTTAAGAAGCCGGTGTTCAGCCAATTTAGAGTCGACAATTTTGGGTCGGCCCTGCCAACCCGAGGCTAAGTATGGGCTATGCTAAAAAATTAGAGAACCCAAAAAAAGTCGGTCCTATTTGGCCCGACCCATTTGGCCCACGGGCCTGATGGGCCACAGGCCGCCCAGCTGGCCCGACCAATTTTCTATTTTTTATTTTTTTATTAATGTATCAATTATTTAATTACTATAATTATTTAATATTGATAAACAATGGACCTTTATTTGCAAAATAAACACACCCAGGCCCAACTCATTTTTTGTAAACTAAACACCACATAATATACAGAAGTAACATAATAGAATTACAGTTCATGAGAAAACCAAAAACTTAAGGCACACATTGTGAAGTTTATGATGAACTGATGTCGATCATGACCTTTAATTTTATTTAATAAATTATGTTAGGAATTTTTTTTATTCTATTTGATATATTAGTAGATGCTGCTAATAATGAAAAATTTGTAAAGTAGATGAAGTAATTAAAAAAAATAAAAAAAATTCATGGGCCGAGTTGGCCCATGGTCCAGTGAGCCCATATTGGGTTGGGCTGAGCACCATTTTTGTAGGCCCGATCAAAAGATGGGCTGGCCCGACCCAGCCCATGAACATGACTTAGTTCGATGGGCTGGGCCTGGTCGGGCTGCCTGATTTGTCACCTCTATTAGCTATGACTAGTTTTATGTCGTAGTTTCGAGGGTTACCAGTCAACATGATTTGAGGATTATGTTGTGCAATAATGATAGTTTTGAACATAA
Source organism: Stenogyne calaminthoides (assembly GCA_037126765.1). NCBI lineage: Eukaryota > Viridiplantae > Streptophyta > Magnoliopsida > Lamiales > Lamiaceae > Stenogyne > Stenogyne calaminthoides. The sequence goes on from JBBCBC010000001.1 coordinate 24,058,614, forward strand.
TACAACAAAGAATGTTGTACTTCAAGAAGTGTTCCGAAATGTTTAGATTTTTGAAATTATATTATGATTTTTTATTTTATTTTTTTGTTTATTTACATTGTTTTTATTTGAAAAGGTGAATGTTATTTTTTTTATAAATGGATGTTATTATTTTATTTTTATATATTTTTTAAAAATATAATTACTGCTATATGTATGTTTATTAATTAATGTTTAATATATTGTATCTATTTTTTTTATATTAAGTGTTAGAGAATAAGAATTACTTATGCATAATAAGTGTCATTTTTAAAACCAAATTGTCAAGTTGTAAACGGAAGCTCTAATTATTAGATCTTCTCCTATTGAAATTTCGGGAACTGCAATAATTATTAATATTCATTTTAACTAATATATATTTTAGTAAACAACAATAAGTTAATAAAATATAGCAATATCAATGACTTCCGTGCAACGCACGGGTTGACAAAAAAATAGTTTTTCCGTAATGCATGGAGAACGTAACTTCACGAAATTGAAGCCCATAAAATTCTTTTATCTCCTATTTAAAGTGAATTTCTCAAACCAAAATTTTCATTCTCAAACAAATACCTGGTAAAGTTACGTTCTTCTTTTCTTTATTTTTACGTTCTCCTTTTATTTATTTCATTTTTTCATCTCTGGTTTCAAAATTTATTAACTTCAACTGATTTTGTAGTATTTTTTTATATTTTCGGTAATCAGATATGTCTCATTCAAACGAAATTGGTGTCATCTCATCCCAGCATGATTCCGAAGAACCAAAACCGAGAGTGGTTAGTTTTTTTTAATTTTATTTAATGTTGATTTGTTTAATACAAATTTTTATGAATTTCGTTTACATCATAATATTTTTTTATAAATTTTCTAATATTATGTAAACGAAAATTTATATAGAGATTCATAAAAATAAAAATTCCGGTGGACCAAAGATTTTTATGATTTTTTTTTAGATTCCTCAAGAGGTGATTCAAATTATTTCATGGCCGCCTTCCTCTATGTATAAATGCTATCTGGTAAAATTTATCTTACGTTATTTTTTTTATTACATGTCTGGATTTTAAACTTTTTATACTAATCTTTTTGTTTATTGTTACTCTTGCTTTAGTGTACTTCACGAGGAATTAAAATAAGTATTTGTGCAAGGATCAAACAAACTGAATTTAGAAGTCGAGTGGTAAACACACAATTTTAATTTTTTGGACATAATCGTTTTTTTAACTCTCTTCACATATTGATGATTAGTACTTCCTCTTTATTTCGCATTAGTACTTTCTGAGTTAATATTTGTAATAATTATGCAATCATTTATTTTTAATTACATATTATTCAGATTGTTTTACTGTATGTTTTCTAATTGTAAGGAGATTCAGATAGTTGGATTGTGTATTTGCTATAGCAAAGAGATCAAATCGTTAGACAGTGTATTTGTTATAGCAAAGAGATTCAGATCGTTGTATAATTAAGGAACACAAAATTCGTCCACAATTAGTGTCAGAATTGTTGGCAATTGAAATCTATTTATTTTGTATACATGTTAATTCTCGATTTTTGTTTCCACCAAAATCAAATCAAAATGGCAAACTACTGTACAAGCAGAAGAGGAACCAGAAATCGAGGGGCAACCACTTTCTAATTATCGTATTGGTGCCGAAGTTTGGTGTCGCAGCGGCGGCGTCCGCGAGACTTGTTGGTCTCGGTGACAAACCCATGAAATGCGGAAAAATCATGTAATGCATATAAAACAGGGGTGAGGGAATGGTGGTTCTAAAATTTTTACTTTGCTTTTAAGAACGATGTGTGTTTTGCTTATAATCGAATGCATATGGCAAGTAAGAACATAAAGCAGTAAAGAACACTCGATTTTATAGTGGTTCGGAGTCCAACTCCTACATCCACTCTTCCCTATCAGCTGGGGCACCAACTTAACCAACTGGACTTAGTTTTACGTGTTAGTCCAACACGATACAACAAATATTTAATGAGTTCTCACTCTCTCGGGTCTTATCACCCTCCACGGGATTGCCTACCCTCCCTTACGGGATTGCTTTGATGTTTAACGAGTTCTCACTCACACCCAGAAAGTAAGTTAGTCCTACTAACTTACAATCCTTGCTTAACAAATTGTTGGGAAATTTATAGTTTTGATGAAAGTTCCAAAAACACATGTAATAGGACCAAATGGACACATTAGGTATCGATGTTTACATTATTGCTATAGGAGACCAGTTGATAATGATTGTATAGAAAAACTGATGTAATAGATAGGTCAGATATTGAGGGGGAACTCAATATGTAAAGGTCAGATCTGAAGAATCAGAAGAAAGCTGATATCCGACAGAGCAGAACGCTAAACCAGAACGGAAGATCAGATCGAACTGATCTAGTCAGATAACTCAGCGGAAGTCATGAAGCTCAAACCTCTATACTAGAAGATCAGATGACTTCCAGAAGATCAGACCGAAAGACCTACATCGGTAGAGAGTCGGCCCGGTTGAAGCTAAGTCAACGGTATGCAAGAAGACTCCATCGTGGATCGATCGATTCGGTGATCGATCGATCTCATAAGATGAAAACTGATGTTTCATCTTATCATACGTCTGCGATCTGAACAAGATGAATACCAACCTTAGTTGGAGGAACAACACTGCAAAGCAAGGCTTCCATCCAATAAGGAAGAAACACGTATGAACAGAGCTGATACTCGCGGGATTCGATGTTGCTCTCTCAAACGGCTATAAAATACACATTCACGCTTTCAGCCATGCCGTTCCTGAAGCACGTCACATCAAGCCTGCAACTCTACCTAAAATAGCCTGAGATTCAAATTGCTCTCCAACGGCTCTTTGATCTCAAGGTCTATAAATATGGGATCACACTTCAGAGTGATACACGGAAATGCTTGGACAAACAACATAATCACGAAGCTCAAACTATAGTCGATTTCATACGAAGAACACAACAACAAGCTTATTTCTTATTGTGTTCATCCCATAAGTTCTTAAGAAATCTTTTCATCTAGCTATCAGTCGCTTATAATGCTGAAAAAAGATTTCATAGTTGGAACCTCAACAATCTTACCCAAACCCCCAAGTTAGGATAAGTTGTTTAGCAAGATTTCAGTCTAGGGTTTCTAGTACTGATTTCTGGGATCGGTTGAGTGAGAACTCTTAAAACATCTGTTGGTGTACTGTGTTGGACTAACACACTAATCTAAGTCCAGTCGGTTAAGTTGGTGCCCCTTGTGAAAGGGAAGAGTGGACGTAGGACTGGTTTGTCCGAACCACTATAAATCTTGTGTGCCTTTACTGCTTTGATTAACTGCTCTCACATCGCACAATCTTAAAGCGCATACATATTCTAAGTAAAGATCAGATAGCACCAAGCTTCTGATCTGATCGGACCTGATATTTCTGTCATCTGATTAAAAAGATAAAACTTGGAATCTGATTTATACAAACTGGTTTTTCACACGGGTAAAACTTAAAGCTTCCGCACACATCGCTTAATCGATAGTTACCGAACCGATCCGCTTACCGGCGTTCAAGAAGTTGGTTATCGACCCAAACCGATTCACTCGCACTCGATCGGGCTATCCGCCGCACACCGATCCGCCACGAAAAGTTTTTTCGTAAGTCTATTCACCCCTCCCTCTAGACTTACGCCTCCTCATAACCCGTTCGGGACCTACAAGTGGTATCGAGGCGGTTGGTTCTTCCGACCCACTCGACTCATGTCATTGTGGTCAACTGAATCGATCTTGAAAAACCGTTTTTAAAAAAAAAAACTCATTCATTTTCCAAAATCACTTTCGGCATGGATAACACGTCCCATGTATCATGATCTGCGAAGTTCTCAATTGATGAGTATGCAGATTAGGCCATATATATGTCCAACCATCTAGGCTCGATCGATTGGGCGAGAATGATGGAAGTCATCGAGAGGACCCATCATCATTTACTACGACAATCCTCAGAAGTCGGAGGAGATCCAGACTTTCCCACGCGAAGTCTTGTGCGAAAAAAGCCCAAATACGATGGACACATGAAGAAAGAAAAAACCGATACTGGACACCATTGCAAGACATATCATCATGAAGACAATGGATAAGGTCACCAAAGAGAAGATTAAGTATCTCAAATATCGCGAAAGCAATGTAGGATACTCGGCCGAGATCTCTGCGAGGAAATGAACAGATAAAAAGATACCGTCTTCAAGCCGAAACCGGTGAAGTTCGAGAAACTGAAGATGCTGCCCAACGAAACCATCAACGAACTCGATGGAAGAATTACAATGTCTATAAACAAGCTTCGAGAACTTGGTAGAGAGATGTCTGATAAAGATATCAACTATAAGATCCTAAGGTCTCTCACCAAGAAGTGGGACATGAAGGTCACGGTAATCAAAGATTGCCAGGACATTTCAAAAATGAAACCGAGTAGCTTATTCTTGAGTCTTAAAGCTCACGAGTTCGACCTGATTGAAAGAGGTCAAGCTGATGAAGACGAGGTCCCTGCTGAAACCTCGACTTCAAAATCAGTTGCTTTCAAGGCAACCAGCAGCAGAACAAAGGCCAATGAACCCATTGGAAATATATTAAGTCGCGTAATAGATCGCGTTGCTTACCGGGAAGCTTGAGAAGTCGATATACAACTTGGTAAGTATCGAAGATTTTATAAGGACTATCAACATAGCCGAGGGCGAGATAGGAGATCGCACAACGATCTCCGAAAGAACCGATCGATGATCGGAGGGATCACAGAGATGAAAGGGAAAGAGATAGTCGACGGGCCGAAGGTAGAGATAACCAATCGATAGAAGAAACTCGGACTACTATCGAAAAGGGAAATCACCGATAGGTCATACTGAAGGAGTGATTCACCCGGAAGGAAAGGAACGTGGATCCGAGGCGTGCTTCAATCGTGGAGAAGCCAGTCACTATAGCAATGCACGCCTGCACTGACGCCGAGAGAGAGGGAAGAAAAGAGGAACAAAAGAGAGCAAATCGTATAGAGACAGAAGAGCCATGGTTGCCGATACGTCGAGAATTGACGATTCTATCGCCTCCGGGGACTCCGGATACTCCTCTCAGAGAAGACTTCTCGCTGACAAGAAGGTCTTGCCGTCGACTTCTATGAAAAAGAAGATCCGATATTCTCGTCGCCGACGATGATGAACTCGCCGATGGCGGGGAGGACCAGTCCGAGGTAACCTCCAAAACCCTTCGTTAAACTTCTACACTGCTATCATTAGCACACCTTTGGGAGATTGACTGCAGCTCTACTCGAGCAATTGCTTGAAGATCTCTCCAATGCAAAGAGAAACTTATGCTATTGTGGAAGCCGAGAATGATAAGTCGAGGATCGAAAATAATCGACTTGTCAAGAAAATGATCTCGGAAAAACCTCTCAACTTAGATCACCAAACCGCCGTTAGGTAACCGAGAATTTAAAATTCTCGAAGTTAAAGCTTCCGATCGAAAAAAGCGATCAAAGAACGATGGAAATTAACGAACTGAAAAAAGTCGATGACTTCAAAATCTTGCAAGCAAAATTCGATGAGCTATTCCGAATGCATGAAAGTCCAAATCCTCCGAGGATAATCTGCGTAAGAAAATAGATGTTTTTTCAAAATCATCTCAAACCGATTAAAGACATAAACGCCTATTTTCGAAAGTAAAGATTGATAAGGAGGACTTGGCTATGAGAAACCCTCCACATCCTCAAAAGCCCCGACCGATTCATCTCGGAAAAGGTGTAATCGATCGAATTTACGAAAAAAAGATACACCAAAAGCTAAACTTGTATCTAATAGGGGTAAGAGACCGGTTGAGCGGGTAAAGCAAGTGCCTAACCGAGAAAGGGAATGGGACCCCAACCGGTAAAAAGCATCGGTAGAGAATCAAATCGGAAGAACCCGGTTCTTACGAAGAGACCTCAACCCGATCAACAGATCGAGAATCGAAAAAGACAACCTACAAAAGGGAAGTCTAATCTGAGACCCACCAAGGTCACCGCCTAATAAGCATGCTTCGTAAATCACGAAAACCATCTATCACGAAAAGGATATGAATCTTTTGATGGTAGCGATCGTACCTACCCCTATAGTCGAAATTTAGGTCAGCCTGCTTTTGAACCACATCGGATAAAAAGAAGACAAACCTGAAAAGTTAAATCATAAGTCTTCTAAGTCATCCAAGGTTCACACAAGTAATCATACAAATCGAAAGCATATGAGGATAAGTATGATTATGTTGGACAGTATGGGGAGACAAATCAGCCTTCGATCTAACTGATCACCATAGAAGTGCTCGCTTTGTATGGATCCCCAAATCCAAACCTAACCCCTCGGGACCCAATCCGAAAAGGGGTACCTAAAACCCGATATGATTGCGGTTTCGCGTGGGTCCGCCAACAAAGGAGGTGTGCAAGCAACTATCCGGTACATCGATAGTGGATGCTCAAGGCACATGACCGAAGCAAACATCTCCTCGCCTCCTACATAGAACAGAAAAGGCCAGCGTGTACTCTTTCTTTTGATGATAACTTTGGTTATACCAAAGGATTCGGAACCTTTAGAGAATGATGATGTACAAATAACTGAGTCTCGCTTGTCGAAGGTCCGAAGCACAACCTATTATCGGTTTCACAATTCTGCGACAACGGATTCGATGATTGAGTTCTCGATCGATCAATGCACTATCAAGAATCGAGTCACTCAAATGATATTGCTAATCGTTCAAGAAAAGGGACGATCTACCACAAACCGATTGGAACAGGTGTCCAAGAAATGCATGCTCGATTGTTAAGAGTTCCAAAAGTAGCGATTGGCTCGGCACAAAAAGATCGAGCCATCCGAACTTTAAAACTCTTAATAAGATAGCTAGGATGTCTCTAGTAGAAGGACTTCCGAATGAAGTGTTCTCAAAGGATCGGACATATCTTTCGCGTGTCGGGAAAAAAAAGCAGTCAAAGCTTCATTCAAAGGAATTTCGGACCAAAGATCAAAGAGATCTTCTGCGAATACTTCATATGGATCTGTTTGGACCGATTACACCAACCGGTCTCAACGGGCGAAATACACTCGTAATCGTGGATGACTACTCCAAGTTTACAGGTTATATTCTTACATAAGAAGAATGAGACGACAACCAAGATACCCGAGCCGCTAAGAAGATTACAAAATGAGAAGGGTGTCAAAGATAGTAAAAAATCGAGATCGAGATAAAGGTACTGAATTTACAACTCCTTTATTCTTGATTTTTGCTCTAAGTTTGCATATACTGACATGAAACATCAGCCGCGAGGACGCCACAACAGAATGGAGTAAATTGATCGGAGAAACAGAACTCTCAAAAAGAAGTTCGCCGAACAATGTTAATGAACATGCGATACCAAACCGTTTAAAGGTATAATCAACACCGCATGCCATACGCAGCGAATGTATGTGTCTCGACTAAGGCTCACTACAAAACACCCTATGAACTGTGGAAGGGCGAAAACCTCGTGTTTCTTACTTCCATGTTTTTGGGTGCAAGTGTTTCATACACAACAATGGGAAAAAGTCGGTTGAAGACTTTTGAGGCCAAGTCCGATGAGGGTATATTTCTGGGGTATTCCTCATCTAGCAAAACCTTCCGGTCTACAACAAACGAACCCTTGTTGTGGAAGAAACACCCCATGTAACCTTTGATGAAGCATCTTCCGATCAAGAGAAATCGCCTCGAGAACAAAGTACGATCTACGAACACGATATTCGAAAAATGGATCGACTAACGATCAAGGAAAAGGATCGAAACCGTATCAATTTACATTCCGGATCTGGCGATTCACGGATCAATCGGATCCTAAGGTACGAACAAGCTGTCGATGAAAAAAAAATTGATTCAAATGAGGCGGTAGTAACCGAACCATCCGGTTTCGGGGGAACTCCCGAAGTTCTCACGAGCGGACATCGACACATGATGATTCCAACATCACCGAGACTTGTTCTTATCAAGTGGACCATAACCACGCACCACTCCCAATCACTAGTAATAAGATTTTATCGAAATCAGACGATGTTCTCAAAAACCGACGCAAATCGAATGAGGACACTGATAACCAATCATCCAACCGACCGATAATTGGAGACCCGTCGATAAAATTAAAACTAGACATCGACAGGTGAAAGTGCCATGTATTCTTTGTAGGTCCCGCAATGAAAAGTGAGGGTAGAAGTCTAGAGGGAGGGTGAATAGACTTCTAAAACTTTTTCGTCTTGGATCGGTGTGAGAGCAAATAGCTTTGATCGATCAGTCTGATGAATCGGTCTGGTCGATAACCAACTTCTTGAACGCCCGGAAAAGCGGATCGATTCGGGTAACTATCAGTTATTGATGTGTGTGAAGCTTAAGTTTTACCCGTGAAAAACCGGTTTGTATAAATCGATTCCAAGTTTTATCTTTTAATCGGATGAGAAATCGGTCCGATCGGATCGGAAGCTTGGTGTCATGCGATCTTAACTTAGAATGTATCGCTTTTAATATTGTGCAATGTGAGAACAGTTAATCAAAGCAGTAAAGGCACACAAGATTTATAGTGGTTCGGACAAACCAGTCCTACGTCCACTCTTCCCTTTCACAAGGGGCACCAACTTAACCGACTTAACCGACTTAACCGACTGGACTTAGATTAGTGTGTTAGTCCAACACATTACACCAACAGATGTTTTAGGAGTTCTCACTCAACCGATCCCAGAAATCAGTACTAGAATCCCTAGACTGAAATCTTGCTAAACAACTTATCCTAACTTGGGGGTTTGGGTAAGATTGTTAAGGTTCCAACTATGAAATCTTTCCTTGCGTAAAAGCAGCCTGATAGCTAGATGGAAAGATTTCTTGCTAAGAACTTATGGGATGAACACAATACAATATAAAATAAGCTTGTAGTTGCTGTGTTCTTCGTGCGGAAATCTGACTATAGTTTGAGCGTCTTGATTATGTAGTTTGTCCAAGCATTTCCGTTTTTCACTCTGAAGTGTGATCCCATATTTATAGACCTTGAGATCAAAGAGCCGTTGGAGAGCAATTTGAATCTCAGGCTATGTTAGGTAGAGTTGCGTGAGCTTGATGTGACATGCTTGAGAAGCGGCATGGTTTGAAGGTTTTATAGCCGTTTGAGAGAGCAACATCGAATCCCGCGAGTATCAGCTCTGTTCATACGTGTCTCTTCCTTATTGGATGAAAGCCTTGCTTTGCAGTGTTGTTCCTCCAACTAAGGTTGGTATTCATCTTGTTCAGATCGCAGACGTATGATAAGATGAAACATCAGTTTTCATCTTATGAGTCGATCGATCGATCTGAATCGATCCACACGATGATGGAGTCTTCTGGCGCTGTTGACTTAGCTTCAACCGGTGACTCGGCCGATGTAGGTCTTCTGGTCTTTATCTTCTGGAAGTCATCTGATCTTCGAGTATTAGAGGTTTGTGCTTCATGACTTCCGCTGAGTTATCTGACAAGATCAGTTCGATCTGATCTTCCGTTCTGGTTTAGCGTTACATTACATCGGATATCGAACTTTCTTGATTCTTGAGATCGACCTTTACATATTGAGTTCCCCCAATATGTGACCTATCTATTACATCGGTTTTTCTATACAATTATTATCAATCCGATCTCCTATAGCGATAATGAAAACATCGATCATTAACAGTCCGATTGGTCCTATTACATGTGATTTTGGAACTTTCATCAAAACTTATAAATTTCCCAACAATTTCCCCCTTTTTGATGAAACCAAAACACTTGAGAAACCAAACAGTTGATAAGTATAGAACAGTTAAAGAGCAAGTAATCAGAAGACAAAGAGATTTTGTCTTGGGATCAGAAAAATAAACTTTTCATTATATATGATGATTACATGTTACATCAGAAAAGTTTTGAAATTAAAAGCAGCTGATCCCTAGACGTCTTCTGAATCTTCACTCCTTGGGCTTGTATCCTTCTGGCATTTCTCTTTGGTCTTGTGGAATGTTGAAAATCTGATAGAGTTTCCATTTGACATCAGTTGTCTGCTCTTGATCAGTTATCTGTGATTTGCTCAAGATGTCAAAGTAGAATCTCTCAAATGCCAGTCTGTCAAATGAGCCATCTGCCTTCTTTGAGTATGTTAACAGATCATACTCTTGGCGAGATATCTTTACATTTATAAGCTTGGCTTCATTTTCCAGATACTTCAGAAAGTCTGGAAATTTATTCTGTAACCAGTTGAGGAACTCATCATCTGGTGATTCTTCTTTTGGAACAAGATCAAGGACAAAAGCATCAAGAAGCCATTCACTTCTGATCTTATTCCATTCCTCAAACCTCTTGGCGTGTGCAGCAGTTTTTGGTATAATCTCGTCAACTCTTGCTGGCAACAGAGGTTCTGGTGCAGATTTTCCAGTTAATCCTTTCTTAGCCCTTGATTTGAACTTCTGTTTCAACCCTTCTGCTTGTGCCAGTTTTTCTGTCCTTCTTTCTTCTTCAGTCATCTGCTCTTTGGACAATTTTACAGCTAGCTCCTTATCACCAGATGTCGACTAAATTTATGCTTCCGGTGGCTTTCTGGTGCGAGTAATCGGTCCAGATTTTGATGTCCCAAAGACACACGCAGCCTTTCTTTCAATTGAGCTTTGTCCATGGGCCTTGTCATCTGATGTGTCAGTTGGTTTCTCAGATCCTTCCCCCTTTTTGGTTTGATCAAAAAGCGCATTGAGGTGGGAAGTCAGAGACCCAAAGTTGACTGACAATGCCCGATTTAGATCATTAGCGATAAACACGAAGATTGAGCCGCCGGATTAAGGGCGATTCAATCCGATTCTTTCTTGGCGATTCCATTGTTGCGAAGAGTGTCCAAATCATTTTGTCAAATTTCTCTTCGATAACTCGAGCCTTTTCTCGGTGGCGTCGCCGAAAGAAGATTGAGTTTCATCCACTGTTCACCTTGTCATCAAGCGATTTTGTAAGCTCGGCGATTATGGTGGACATGGATTGGGAGAAGCGATCTCTGATTGCTTCGTTTTGTTTGAGGCGATTTGTCTCGATCGATTCAACACTCCCTCAATCTCTTCTTTCAGGAGATCTTTGAGACAAGATCTGATCTCCTGAAGTTGATCAGTGGTGATTTGAGATGTAGGAATTTGATCCATCACTTGATCAGGTTCAGTTGTTTGTGCCTCCAGTAGTTGGTCGTGAACTGCAGCACCAGTTCCACTTTCATCGGCAGCTCCTGCATTTATCATTTCAGCGTCTGTTTCTGGAGCTTCTTGGCGATCTCACCTTGTCTTCTTCCGCGATTCCAACTTCACTGTGGATCGAGCTTTCCGCAGTTATCGGATATGAGCTCAGCTGGTGAACCCACTTTGGCAGACTTCCTCATATCGAAGTCAAAATCTGCGAACTCATCCGCACCACCCATCTGTTCAACAAGTAAGATAAGATCTGAGAAGCTTTTTAATCTGAGATCTCTCCAGGTGAGGATCTCCATGACTTCTTCTCTTATAGTAGGATGGGCGACCAGTTGTGGATACTTCTCATCAATCTCTCGTTCAATTCTTAGTCTGACCATTTTTCCAGTGATGGTCTTTCTTTGATCTGGATCTGAGGAATGATCTGTCCCGTTACATTGGATGAGATGTGGAAGCTTAGTTTGTGCTTGAATCGGCGGAAGATGTCGATTGGTTCAACTGCGATGGTTACTGCTTTGTAGTGGCGGTTATATCTGGTTCGAGTTTGAGTTCATGGCGGGTGAACTAGCGATAGAGACATGCTCTGCGGCCTTTAGTCTGAGCGGTGAATCGAGGTTGAGGTTGAGGAGAAGCGAGTTGCTCGACTTGTGCTTCTTCCTCGGATCGTTTCTGGCGAGCCTCGGGTTGAAAGCTTGCTGTCGATTCTGTTCCTTGTTGCGTAACGGATGTTACGGCTTTTTTTTCTTGACTCATCTTCTAGTGCTAGAGTCGGGGTAAGGTTTCTTTTGCTTTCTTTGGCCTCTTCTCCTGGGCCTTCACCAGTTTTCGTTTCTTTTTCTGTGGAGCAACTGGTGTGGATGAGGCGGCTTCTTTGCTCTTTCCTTTCTTCAGTTTTGTTGGAGTGGGCTCCTTGTCATCGTCTGGTGGCCCATAAATAACTGAAGTTGATGAGAGGAAGGCATTGTAGGACTTCAGCCCATTCTGATTCCATTCAGCGCTTGGCAATTTGTCTTTCAATATGACTGCAACCTTGTTGAGATTGCTGATTCTCTTTTTCAGAAAGACCTGCCTGGATTCATTGACTCCAAATTTTTCGTGTTCTTGGAGCAAGATGGCTTTCAGGAAGCCGTGCCAATTGATGTTCTGAGCTCCATCAATTATTGCTATCATGCTGTACATTTTGACTGATGTGAGAGCATCTGGGCTAAAAGAGATTCCCATGATCGTTCTTGATAGTATGTCAAACAACGATGCATACTTTCTTTTTGAGCATTGGCACGATGAATCCGGGTATCGATGTTTGTCTTGCCTCTCTCAAGAGCTCTTTTCGATCTCTTCATCCTCATTCTCCCCCAGTAGTGTCGCGGGTGAGATTCGCCCTTTTGGCAAAAATTTGAACAGACGAGTGATATCCGCATTTGTCGATCGATTTCTTCTCCGATTGATTGGCGACATCAGTTAGGTCTCGCAGGCTTCTCTGTATCCACACTCAAATTCTCGCAGAATTGAAGTGCTTCATCTTTTGCATCACTTTGGATTGCGGTGGCGAGCAATATGTTTCGATCCGGCTTTCTTGAAATTTGTTCCACTTCCATGGATTCGAGAATCCTCGGTGGTTCCAAATCGAATCGAACTTATCCTCAAATATCTTAGTTTGCGATTCGCATAATTGCACATGATCTTTCCAAGTCCATGAGTGGCCATCTACAGGTGAGATAGACACATTAAATTCGTGCATAATCAATATCAATCTCATACTGCGGAAAACAAAAGGCAATGAAGCATGAAATCCGTAAAACAATTTTTGAAAAACAATGTTTTTAACGGAAGGAAAGATTCATCATTAAGCTTTTAAAGACAATATTACCAGATACAAATTTTCAGAGAAGATTTTGAAACGAAGAGTAAAATTTGAAGTTCTTCAATGAGTGCAATGCAAGTTTGTAAAGCAGAAAAACTCTGGTAAGGTTTGATGAATCTTATATAGAGGCGGAGGGTACAATAAGACAAGATTTTGAAGATCAATCGTTTTGAAAAGATTGTACGCTCCAGATTTAGCGGTTTTGATCGTGGGGTTGGGAATACGACGCGTCGCAAAAACTTTTGGATTTAAAAGCACGATCAAGTAGCGCGTTAATACATGTACCCCACGTCCGCATTAAATGATTTGCGAGTACACGTCACAAGGATAGTGGATGCACGAAAAGGCAAAATAAAATCGAATCACGATCCGATAAATAAATAAAGAACAAGAGTAGAGATGCGTATCACGGTTGGTCGATGTTGTTATCAGTCAATATTACTTGTCAATGTTGATTCCACTTGTTGATCTTAATCATTCTGCCTAAGCCTTAAGAAATTTCCCAACTGATCCTTTTAACTGATCTTTTCCAGTTGCATCTGATTTGAAGAAACTTCAGGCTTAGCTGATCTTTCCTTAATGTCGTCGATTTCCTTTTTATCGCCTTGATCGGGTTGAAGTTCCCCTTCAACCGATATTTTTTTATAGACCGATATATCCGATTTATTGGAGTTTCGTGCTCGTGAGATCTCTCTCATCCGATCATCTTGTAAGTAATCGATTTTGGTTGACCTCGTCGATTTCTTTTCGAGATAAAGCCAATTCTTGGGATAAGTGTTACCGCCAAAACTTAGTCTAGAGTAGTAGCTTCTATTCCTAAGTAGGCGTGATTGACATGCGTAAATATAAATGCAATCTTCTCGATATGTCAATCAACCGTAAATTTATCGAATTATCGATCGCGTGATTTCTACACTATTTGTCCTTTTGATGCAAATTTCTGGATAGGCTTCTTGGGTGACAATTGCATTTGCATCCTTGCTTGGCCTCTATAAATTGGACCAATGTTTTACACAACATCACCCATTCACCATACTTATCCTTTTTGAAAGAAATATGTATCTTGGTGAACCCTTGTTTCCGGTGAGACTTCCTAAAACACTTTTACACCCTTTTATATGGTTTCATCTTCTCAAATCAACCCTTTGCATCCCTTTGTGGTCTTGTTTTCTTCATCATCTTCGATTTCACATCCCGATTCTTTGCAAAGCTTCTCTTCCACCGTATATGGATCTGGCTTTGCAATCGGAAGACACTTCTCCTAACCGTATGCACCTTGTGTGTCTATCTGGATGATGTAACGGTAACCATCGGACTTAGTCTCAGTATAGAATATCTGACACATGTGCCCATGAGATCGATGACCAACTCTTTGGCACACGTGCTCCATTTAACAACTTGGAGAGCCCTACTACTCCTCCTTTTAAGGGCTCTAGGCTTAAGAATCCGATCAAGGCCTCTGTCGCTCCGTTTTCTAGATCTTGACCTCTGCGACGCCTTTGGGGATTACATTCTTTAAAGCCTCTCTCACCCCCTTGTTAAGTGGGGGAAAAATGAGAGTTTAAAATCTCTCTCTTTCCTTCACTTCTGGGGTTAGGATGAGGGTTCAGGGTTATAGGTTTAGGATTTTGGTTAACATTTATGTACTGACCTCTGGGTCTTCTTGTACTTGTAACTCGTAATGTAACCTCACCTTTGGGTGTTTATCAATGAAAAGTTCTGTTATTTCATTTTGTTGTGTAATTCACCTTTCTTATCACGATTGATAGCTTCTTAATCTCTGAATCTTGCTTGTTGAATATCGCCTAAAAAGCGAATCACAAAGAAATACTATAACCAACTTGATTTAATCGGATAATCCATTAAAAAATAGCATTTTCCTTAAATCTGATAAACCTTGAATCTGATCAGTTCCTTTAAACTGATAGACTTTCAATCTGATAAACTAAAATCTGATCAGTTCCTTTGGATCTGGTAGCGTGTATGTCTGATCGATTTTGCTTATCAGTCTCTTGAGATCAGTTAAGATACCAAACTCAACTGATTCCTCTCGATCTGGTTAGTCTCTTAACCAGCTAGTTCTGGAGAGCATTCCATCAAACATTTTTGGTGCCATTTCTCCAAGATCTAGAAGTCCTAGCTCATTGCATAAATCTCACGAATCGATTTGACTAGTGGCTTGGTTAGAATATCGATATACGTATATCGATGTGAATCTTTTCCATTCGATATTCTTCTTTTCAACGTGATCTCTTATGAAGTGGTGTCGACATCTACATGCTTGCATCTTGTATGTAGAACGGATTACGAGTGATTGCAATAAAGACTATTCTTGTCACGAGAATATAGGTACGTTCTTAGCTACAATGTTGTAATCCTCAAATTTTCGAACCAGCGGGCGATTGGGGAACAAAAACTTCTATGACCATATATTCTCCTTCATTGTTGATGTCGAATCGATGTCCGCTTCTTTGAAAACCACGAGATCGGTTTTACTTCCTAAGAACCGACAAGTTCCCGAGGTTGATTTTCTACTATCTTGCAACCTCCATAATCGAATCGAAATACCCACTAAGCTCTAGATTATCATCTCGATGGGTAGAATAAACCAAGGTTTATTGTTCCCTTCAGATATAAAGAATCTGGCTTAGTTGCTTCTAGGTGGTGACCATTGATTTGCACGAAATCGCACATACACCTCTCTGAAAGTGATATCCGGGTTCTGGCTGGCGACGGTATAATAAAGATCCAATGAGAGCCCTATATTCCTTCCGATTTGTTTTCGACCCGGCCTCATCCGGATCCATCTTGAATCCAAATATCATAGGAATTTTGGCTTCCTTGCTATTTTGAATTCCAAACTTAGCCAAAATATTCTAGTGTACTTTTGCTTGGCGAGATGAATATCCCTTCGAACTTTGTTTAACTTGAAGACCAAGAAAGTAATTCATCGACCCATCATGGACATCTCGAATTTCCCTTGCATCAATTTCTTGAATCTTTCACATAGGTTCTTGTTTGGAGATCCGAAGATGATGTAAATCCACGTAAATCTGAACCATCGAAATATCTTCCCCATCTTCTATTCTCAATAAGGTTCTGTCCCTTTATTCCTTTAGTGAAACCACTTTCGATCAAGAACCGAGAGAGTGTATCATACCGGCTCATGAACTGTTTTCAAACCATAAAGAGCTTTTCTTAAACGATACACTTGGTTGCCCTTTTCAAAGCACGGAGGTTGTTAGACATAAACTTCCTCCGCTAGTACCCCGTTTAAGAAAGCACTTTTTACGTCCATCGATACCCACAAAGTGAACCCTACGTAGGGAAGCATAAGCGAAACAAAATATGGCTTCAAAGCGAAGAAGCGGCGGTGCAAAGGTCTCATCATAATCAATTCCTTCCGATTGTGAATACCCCTTAGCAACAAGTCTTGCTTTATTTACGGTGATAACATTTTCTCATCTCTCTTTGTTCTTGAAGATCCATTTAAATGCCAATTACGTCTTGATGGCATGGTTCATCTACAAGTTCCCAAACTTCATTTCTCTCGAATCGTTCCGGCTCCTCTCCCGCATGGCTTAGGATCCGATTGATCCGTGAATCACCTAGATCTGGAATGTAAATTGATCTGACGCTTACGATCCTTTATCCTTGATCGTTAGTGATTCATTTTCCGAATATCGAGGTTACGTAGATCGGTACTTCTTGTTCTCGAGGCGATTTCTCTTGATCGAAGATGCTTCATCAAAGGTTACATGGGGTGTTTCTTCCACAACAAGGGTTCGTTTGTTGTAGACCACCGAAGGCTTTGCTAGATGAGGAATACCTAGAAATATACCCTCATCGGACTTGGCCTCAAAGGTCTTCAACCGACTTTTCCCATTGTTGTGTATGAAACACTTGCACCCAAAAAACATGGAAGTAAGAAACACGAGGTTTTACGCCCTTCCACGTTCATAGGGTGTTTTGTAGTGAGCCTTAGTCGGAGACTTACATTACTGCGTATGGCATGCGGTGTTGATTATACGCCCGAAACGGTTTGGTATCGCATGTTCACTAACATTGATCGGCGAGAACTTCTTTGAGTTCTTACTTTCTTCGTTCAAATTACTCCATTCTGTTGTGGCGTCCTCAAATGATGTTTCATCTTCAGATACCAAACTTAGAGCAAAAATCGCAGAATAAAGGAGTTGAAATTTCATACCTTTATCGTCGATTTTTACTACGTTGACACCCTTCTCATTTTGTAATCTTCTTAGTAGCTCGGGTATCTTGGTTTGTCGCCTCATTCTTCTTATGTAAGAATATAACCCATTAAACTTGGAGTAGTCATCCACGATTACCGAGAGTATTTTTAAGGCCCATTGAGACCCGGTGTAATGGCGGGTCCAAACAGATCCATATGAAGCGGTACGCGATAAGATATTTGGATCTTTGATCCGGAAATTCCTTTGAATGAAGCTTTGACTGTTTTCCCTTCCGACCTGCTAAATGCATATACGATCCTTTGAGAATACTTCATTCGGGAGTCCTTCCACTAGAGACATCCTTGTTATCTTATTAAGAGTTTTAAAGTTCGGATGGCTCATTCTTTTGTGCCGAGCCAACCGCTACTTTTGGAACTCTTAACAATCAGGCATGCATTTCTTGGACAACTGCTTCAATCACCGTAGATCGTCCCTTTTCTTGAACCGATTAGCAAAATCATTTGAGTGACTCGATTCTTGATAGTGCATTGATCGATCGAGAACTCAACACTTGAATCCGTTATCCATGAGAATTGAAACCGATAATAGGTTGTGCTTTAGACCTTCGACAAAGCGAGACTCCGATTACTTTGTACATCATCATTCTCTAAGGTTAGAACCCTTTGGTATAACCAAAGTTATCATCACCGAAAAGTACACGCGGGGCCTTCTACGTTCTATGTAGGAACCGAGGAGATGTTTGCTTCGGTCATGTGCCTTGAACATCCACTATCGATGTACCGGATAGTTGCTTGCACACCTCCTTTGTTGGCGGACCCGCGAACTTAGAATCGGATCGGGTTTTAGGTACCCTTTTGGATTGGGTCCCGAGGGGTTAGGTTTGGATTTGGGGATCCATACAAGCGAGCACTTCTATGGTGATCGGTCGGATCGAAGGCTGATTTGTCTCCCATACTGTCAACATAATCATACTTATCCTCATATGCTTTCGATTTGTATGATTACTTGTGTGAACCTTGGATGACTTGGAAGACTTATGATTTAGCTTTTCGGTTTGTCTTCTTTTTATCCATTAATGGTTCAGTCAAGATAGCCTAAATTTACGACTATAGGGGTAAGAATTTATTGCTACCATCAAAAGATTCATATCCTTTTTTGATAGATGGTTTTCGCATTTACGAAGCATGCTTATTAAACAAAATTTTTTGATTGGGTCTCAGTTAGACTTCCCTTTTGTAGGTTGTCTTTTACGATTCGTCATTGATCGGGTTGAGGTTTCTTCGGAAGAACCGGGTTCTTCCGTTGATTCCTCGATGATGCTTTACCGTTGGGGTCCATTTCGCTTTCCTTTACGGTTGGCACTTGCCTTACCCGCTCAACTGGTCTCTTTACCCTATTAGATACAAGTTTAGCTTTTGGTGTATCTTTTTTGAAGTTAAATGCGATTACACCTTTACGAGATGAATCGATCGGGGCTTTTGAGGATGTGGAGGGTTTCTCATAGCCAAGTCCTCCTTATCAATCTTTACTTTCGAAAATAGGCGTTTATGTCTTTAATTGGTTTGAGATGATTTTGAAAAAACATCTATTTTCTTCTGTGATTGTCCTCGGAGGATTTCGGACTTTCATGCATTCGGAATAGCTCATCGAATTTTTGCTTGCAAGATTTTGAAGTCATCGGCTTGCTTTTCATTAATTTCCATCGATCTTTGATCTGCTTTTCTGATCGAAGCTTTAACTTCGAGAATTTTGAATTCTCGATTTATCTTCCCGCGGTTTCAATTTGATCTAAGTTCAGAGGTTTTTTCGAGAACATTTTCTTGACAAGTGATTATTTCGATCCTCGGCTTATCATTCTCGGCTTCACAATAGCATAAGTTTCTCTTGCATTGGAGATCTTCAAGCAATTGCTCGGTAGAGCCGCAGTCAATCTCTCCAAAGCCGGGTGTCTAATGATAGCAGTGAGAAGCCGAACGAAGGGGTTTGGAGGTTACCTCGGACCGGTCCTCCTGGCCATCGGCAGAGTTCATTATCGTCGGCGAGAATATCGGATCTTCATTTTCGTGAGAAGTCGACGGTTCTTGACGACGAAGTCTTCTCTGAGAGGGAGTATCCGGAGTCCCTGGAGGGTAGATAAGAACCGGCGATTCTGACGACGCTCGGCAACCATGGCTCTTCTCCGTCTCTAAACCGTTGCTCTCTTCTTTTTCCTCTTTTCTTCCCTCTCTTTGGCGTCCCGGTGCAGGCGGTCCCGAGCTATAGTGACTGGCTTCTCCACCGGTTGAAGCACGCTCTGGATCCACCGTTCCTTTCCTTCCGGGTGAATCACTCATTCGTATGACCTATCGGTGATTTCCCTTCGATAGTAGTCGAGTTTCTTCTATCGATTGGTTATCTCTTCCTTCCTTTGTCGACTATCTCTTTCCCTTTCATCTCTGTGATCCCCTCCGATCATCGATCTGGTTCTTCTACGGAGATCTATAGTGCGATCTCTGTCTCGTCCTCGGCTATGTTGATAGTCCTTATAAAATCTTCGATACTTACCAAGTTGTATATCGACTTCTCAAACTTCCCGGTAAATACAGCGATCTGATACTAATGACTTAATATATTTCCAATGGGTTCATTGGACTTTGTTCTGCCATCTTGGTTGCCTTGAAAGCATGATTTTGAAGTCGAGGTTTCAAGGGTGCCTCGTCTTCATCGACTTGACCTCTTTCAATCGGGTCGAACTTCGTGAGCTTTAAGACTCAAAAACAAGCTACTAGGTTTCATTCTTGAAATGTCCCGCAATCTTTGATTACTGTGACCTTCATGTCCCACTTCTTGGTGAGAGACCTTAGGATCTTATAGTTGATATCTTTATCGGTCATCTCTCTACCAAGTTCTCGAAGCTTGTTTATAGACATTGTAATTCTTCCATCGAGTTTCGTTGATGGTTTCGTTGGGCAAGATCTTGATTTTTCGAACTTCACCAGATTAAACATGTAGACGGCTTGTCTTTTTATCTCGCTTCATTTCCCTCGCAGATCTCGGCCCGAGTATCCCACATTGCTTTCGCAGATTTGAGATACTTAATCTTCTCTTTGGTGATCTTATCCATTGTCTTCATGATTATATGTCTTGCAATGGTGTCCAGAGTATCTTGATTTTCTTTCTTACGTGTCCATCGTATTTTTTGGGCTTTTTAAATACAAAGACTTCCCATGGGAGAGTCGGATCTCCTCCGCAGGATTGTCGTAGTAAATGATGATGGGTCCTCTTTCGATGACTTCCATCATTCCGCCACCGACGAGCCTAGATGGTTGGACATATATATGGCCCAATCTGCATACTCATCAATAGAGAACTTCAAGCAGATCATGATACATACCCTGGATGTGTTATCCATGCCGAGTGATTTTGGAAAATGAATGAGTTTTAAAAACGGTTTTTCAAGATCGGGTTCGGATGACCACAATGACACAGAGTCGGTTGGTCGGAAGAACCAACCGCCTGATACCACTTGTAGGTCCCGAGCATCTCAAGTGAGGGTAGAAGTCTAGAGGGAGGGGTGAATAGACTTCTAAAACTTTTTTCGTGCGGTCGGTGTGAGAGCAAATAGCCCCGATCGAGTATGAGAGTGAATCACCGTCTCGATAACCAACTTATCGAACGCCGGATGCGATCGGTTCGTGAATCTATCGATTGGTGATGTGTCACTGGAAAGCAAAGTTTTACCCGTGAAAAACCGGTTTGTATAAATCGATTCCAAGTTTTATCTTTTAATCGGATGTGAGAAATCAAACCGATCGGATCGTAAGCTTGGTGTCATCGATCTTAACTTAGAATGTATGCGCTTTAATATTGTGCAATGTGAGAACAGTTAATCAAAGCAGTAAAGGCACACAAGATTTATAGTGGTTCGGACAAACCAGTCCTACGTCCACTCTTCCCTTTCACAAGGGGCACCAACTTAACCGACTTAACCGACTTAACCGACTGACTTAGATTAGTGTGTTAGTCCAACACATTACACCAACAGATGTTTTAGGAGTTCTCACTCAACCGATCCTTAAATCAAGATTAGAATCCTAGATCGAATCTTGCTAAACAACTTATCCTAACTTGGGGGTTTGGGTAAGATTGTTAAGGTTCCAACTATGAAATCTTTCCTTGCGTAAAAGCAGCCTGATAGCTAGATGGAAAGATTTCTTGCTAAGAACTTATGGGATGAACACAATACAATATAAAATAAGCTTGTAGTTGCTGTGTTCTTCGTATGGAAATCACTATAGTTTGAGCGTCTTGATTATGTAGTTTGTCCAAGCATTTCCGTTTTCACTCAAGTGTGATCCCATATTTATAGACCTTTGAGATCAAAGAGCCGTTGGAGAGCAATTTGAATCTCAGGCTATGTTAGGTAGAGTTGCAGGCTTGATGTGACATGCTTCAGGAACGGCATGGCTGAAGGTTTTATAGCCGTTTGAGAGAGCAACATCGAATCCCGCGAGTATCAGCTCTGTTCATACGTGTCTCTTCCTTATTGGATGAAAGCCTTGCTTTGCAGTGTTGTTCCTCCAACTAAGGTTGGTATTCATCTTGTTCAGATCGCAGACGTATGATAAGATGAAACATCGGGCCATCTTATGAGCCGATCCGATCAAATCAATCGATCCCCAATTCGATGGAGTCTTAAAGCGCTGTTGACTTAGCTTCAACCGGCCGACTCTGCCGATGTAGGTCTTCCGTCTTTATCTTCCGGAAGTCATCCGATCTTCGAGTATTAGAGGTTTGTGCTTCATGACTTCACTGAAGTTATCCGACAAGATCGCCTCGACCGATCTTCCGCTTACGCTTTAGCTGTTACTCATGATATCGCCTTTCTTCTGATTCTTCAGATCTGACCTTTACATATTGAGTTCCCCCTCAATATGTGACCTATCTATTACATCAGTTTTTCTATACAATTATTATCAACTGATCTCCTATAGCAGTAATGAAAACATCACTACCTAACAGTGTCCGATCGTCCTATTACATGTGATTTTGAACTTTCATCAAAACTTATAAATTTCCCAACAATTGTCAAGTATTCCGCCTATGAAGGAACCAACTACAATCGAGGAAGCATTACAAGACGAAACCGGATTCTAGCCATGCAGAGGAGCCGAATAGTTCGAGAGAAATGAAGTATGGGAACTAGTAGATGCATTCCAAATATCAAGACGTAATTGGCACGAAATGGATCTTCAAGAACAAGAGAGATGAGAAAAATGTTATCACCGAGAAATAAGGCAAGACTTGTTGCTAAGGGGTATTCACAATCGGAAGGAATTGATTACGATGAGACCTTTTGCACCGGGGCCGCCGCTTTGAAGCCATTCGGGCTTTTAAACTTATGCTTCCCACAGAGGGTTCATTTGTGTATCGATGGACGAAAAGAGTGCTTTCTTAAACGGGGTACTAGCGGAGGAAGTTTATGTCGAACAACCTCCAGGCTTTGAAAAGTGCAACCAAGTGTATCGTTTAAGAAAAGCTCTTTATGGTTCAAACAGTTCCATGAGCACGGTATGATACACTCTCTCAGTTCTTGATCGAAAGTGGGTTCACTAAAGGAACAGTGGACAGAACCTTATTCAGAATAGAAGATGGAGAAGATATTCTGATGGTTCAGATTTACGTGGACGACATCATCTTCGGATCTCCTAACAAGAGCCTATGTGAAAGATTCAGCAAACTGATGCAAGGGAAATTCGAGATGTCCATGATGGGTCAGATGAATTACTTTCTAGGTCTCCAAGTTAAACAAAGTTCAGAAGGGATATTCATCTGCCAAGCAAAGTACACTAGGAATCTTTTGGCTAAGTTTGGAATTCAAAATAGTAAGGAAGCCAAAATTCCTATGATGACTGGATTCAAGATGGATCCAGATGAGGCCGGTCAGAAAACAAATCAGAAGGAATATAGGGCTCTCATTGGATCTTTATTATACCCGACGCCAAATGACCGGATATCACTTTCGCAGATGGGTGTATGTGCGGATTCGTGCAAATCCAATGATCACCACCTAGAAGCAGCTAAGCGGATTCTTAAGTATCTCAAGGAACAATAAACCTTGGTTTATTTTACCCATCGATGATAATAATCTAGAGCTTAGTGGGTATTCGATTACGATTATGGAGGTTGCAAGATCGACGTAAAATCAACCTCGAGAACATGTCGGTTCTTAGGAAGTAAAAACCGATCTCGTGGTTTTCAAAAGAAGGACATCGATTCAAGACATCAACAATCAAAGGTAATATATGGTCTGCAGGAAGTTGTTGTTCCCAATCGCCTCGCTCGATCGGCAAATGAGGGATTACAACATTGTAGCTAAGAACGTATTCTATATTCTCGTGAGCAATGTAGTGCTATTGCAATCACTCAGAATCCAGTTCTACATACAAGATGCAAGCATGTAGATGTCAGACACCACTTCATAAGAGATCACGTTGAAAAGAAGAATATCAGAATGGAAAAGATTCATACCGATATACGTATATCGATATTCTAACCAAGCCACTAAATGAGATCGATTCGAGATTTATGCAATGAGCTAGGACTTCTAGATCTTGGAGAAATGTCACCGAAAATGTTTGATGGAATGTTCTCCAGAACTAGCTGGTTAAGAGACTAACCAGATCGAGAGAAATCAGTTGAGTTTGGTATCTTAACTGATCTCAAGAGACTGATAAGCAAAAATTGGATCAGACTTACACGCTACCTGATCCAAAGGAACTGATCAGATTTTAGTTTATCAGATTTAAAGTCTATCAGTTTAAAGGAACTGATCAGATTCAAGGTTTATCAGATTGAAGGAAAATGCTCAGTTTAAAGGATTATCTGATTAAATCAATTTGGTTATAGTATTTCTTTGTGATTCGTTTTAGCTGATATTCAACAAGCAAGATTCAGAGTTTAAGAAGCTATCAATCGCATAAGAAAGCAGGAATTTACACAACAATGAAATAACAGAACTTTTCATTGATAAAAACCCGAAGGTGAGGTTACATTACGAGTTACAAGTACAAGAAGACCCTTGAGGTCAAGACATAAATGTTAACCAAAATCCTACACCTAAAACCCTAAACCCTCATCCTAACCCCAGAAGTGAAGGAAAGAGAGAGATTTTAAACTCTCATTTTCCCCCACTTAACAAGGGGTGAGAGAGGCTTTAAAGAACAGAATCCCAAGGCGGTCGCAAAAGCTGAAGATCAAGAAAACTGGAGCGACAGAGGCCTTGATAGGATTACTAAGCCTGGAGCCCTAAAAGGAGGAGTAGTAGGGCTCTCCAGCTGTTGAATGGAGCACGTGTGCCAAAGAGTTGGTCATCAGATCTCATGGGCACATGTGCTGCATATTTTATACCAGACTAGGTCCGATGGTTCCGTTACGTCATCCGAATAGACACACAAGGTGCATACGGTTAGGAGAAGTGTCTTCTCGGTTGCAAATGGCAGATCCGCCCGCCACAGTGGTAGAGAAGAAGCTTGACAAAGAATCGATGTGAAATCGAAGATGATGAAGAAAACAGCAATAAGGGATGCAAAGGGTTGATTTGAGAAGATGAAACCATATAAAAGGGTGTAAAAGTGTTTGCCGGAAGTCTCACCGGAAACAAGGGTTCACCAAGATACATGATTCTTACAAAGAAGATAAGTATGGTGAATGGGTGATGTTGTGTAAAACATTGGTCCAATTTATAGAGGCCAAGCAAGGATGCAAATGCAATTTCCATTTCAAGAAGCCTATCCGAGAAATTTGCATCAAAAGGACAAATGTGTAGAAATCACGCGACTGATAATTGGATAAATTTACTGGTTGATTGACATATCGAGAGATTCAGACGATATTTACGCATGTCAATCACGCCTACTTAGGGAATAGAAGCTACTACTCTAGACTAAGTTTTGGCGGTAACACTTATCCCAAGAATTGGCTTAATCTGAAAAGAATCAGATGAGGTCAACCAAAATCTGATTACTTACGAGCATGATCGGATGAGAGATCTGGCTGAGCTTGAAACTCCAATAAATCGATATATCGGTCTATAAACGAAATATCGGTTGAAGGGGAACTTCAACCGATCGGGGAGGATCAAAAGGGAAATCGACGTACTCGAGGAAAGATCACTAAGCACTCAAGTTTCAACAAATCGATGCAACTAGAGAAGATCGCTTAAAAGGATCACGGGGAAATTTCTTAAGGCTTAGGCGAATGATTAAGATCAACAAGTGGAATCAACATTGACAAGTAATATTGATCGATAACAACATCATCCAACCGTGACACGATCTCTTTCTCTTGTTCTTTACTTATTTATCGGATCGTATCGATATTATTTGCCTTTAATCGCACCCACTATCCTTGTGGCGTGTACTCTGCAAATCATTTAATGCGACGCGTGGGGTACATGTATTAACCGCTACTTGATCGTGCTTTTAAATCCAAAAAAGTTTTGTGTACGTGCGTTTTTCCCAACCCTACGATCAAAACCGCTAAATCTGAGCGCATAATCTTTTCAAAACGATTGATCTTCAAAATCTTGTCTTATTGTACCCTCCGCCTCTATATAAGATTCATCAAACCTTACCAGAGTTTTTCTGCTTCACAAACTTGCATTACTTTCACTGAAAAACTTCAAATTTTCTCTACGTTTCAAAACGATTTCTTAGAGTTCAAAATCTTCTCTGAAAATTTGAATCTGGTAATATTTTCTTTTAAGCTTAATGATGAATCTTTCTTTCCGTTAAAAACATTGTTTTCAAAAGTTGTTTTTCGGAATTTATGCTTCATTGCCTTTTGTTTTCCATGATATGATATTGATATTGATTATGCACAAATTTAATGAGTCTATCTCACTGTAGATGGCCACTCATGGACTAGGAAAGATCATGTGCAACTATGCGAATCGCAACGAAGATCTTTGAGGATAAGTTCGCTTCGATTTGGAACCACTGAGGATTCTGAATCCATGGAGGTGGAACAAATTCTGAAGAAGGCTGGACTGGAAACATATTGCTCTGCTCACTGCAATCCAGTGATGCAGTATGAAGCACTTCAATTCTTGCAGAATTTGAGTGTGGATACAGAAAAACCAGGAGACGAACTGATGTCGCAACAACGGAAAAGAAATCGATCGACAAATGCGCACATCACTGTCTGCTCACCTTGACTAAAAAGGGCAAATCTCACCGCACACTCACAGGAGAATGAGGATGAAGAAATCGAGAGGAGCTCTTAAGAGAGGCGATAAAACATCGACACCGGATTCATCGTGCCAATGCTCAAAAGAAAGTACAGATCGCTGCTTGACATTCTCATCAAGAACGATCATGGGAATCTCATTTAGCCCAGATGCTCACATCACCAAAATGTACAAAGATGGCAAAGAATAATTGATGGGGCTCGTAACATCAATTGGCACGGCTTCCTCGAAAAGCCATCTTGCTCCAAGAACACGAAAAAATTTGGAGTCAATGAATCCAAAGTGTCTTTTCAAAAAAGAGAGTCAAGAATCTCAACAAGGTTGCGCTTATATTGAAAGACAAACCGCCAAGCTACCGAATGGAATCGAGAATGGATCAAGTCCTACAATGCCTTCCTTCATCAACTTCAGCTTATATATGGGCCACCAGACGATGACAAGGAGCCCACTCCAACAAAATCAAGAAAGGAAAGAGCAAAGAAGTTCGCCTTCATCCACACCCGGTTGCTCCACGTAAAAAGAAACGAAAACTGGTGAAGGCCTGGGAGAAGAGGCCAAAGAAAGCAAAGCAACCTACCCTCGACTCTAAAGACTAGAAGATGAGTCAAGAAGAAAAAAGCGCCCGATCAAATTGCTGCGCAACAAAGAACGTAATCGACAGTAAGCTTCAACCTCGAGGGCTCGCCGAACGATCTCGAGGTAGAAGCACAAGTGATAAATCTACTTCTCCTCAACCTCAAATGATTCACCGCCGGACTAAAGGTCGCCGAGCATGTCTCTACCGCTAGTTCACCGCGCCATGAACTCAAAACAGATACAATCGCTACTACAAAGCAGAACCCATCGCAGTCGAACCAATCGATAAACTTCCGCCCAGACTCAAGCACAACCAGAAGCTTCCACATCTCATCCAATGTAATCTGGGACAGATAATTCTCAGATCCAGATCGCCAAAAGACCATCACCGGAAAAATGGTCGGACTAAGAATCGAACGAGAGATTGATGAGACGATCCACAACCGGGTCGCCCATCCTCGCTATCGAGAGAAGAAGTCATGGAGATCCTCACCTGGAGAGATCTCAGATTAAAAAGCTTCTCAGATCTTATCTTACTTGTTGAACAGATGGGTGGTGCGGATGAGTTCGCAGATTTTGACTTCGATATGAGGAAGTCTGCCAAAGTGGGATCACCAGCTGAGCTCATATCTGATAAATGCGGAAAGCTCCTCGATCCACGTGAAGTTGGAATTGCTTAAGAAGAGAAGCCGAGAGATCGCTTTCAAGAAGCTCCGTAAATGACGAAAATGGTGAATGCCGGAGTTGCCGATGAAAGTGGAACTGGTGCTGCAGTTCACGACCAACCACCGGAGGCACAAACAACTGAACCTGATCAAGTGATGGATCCAATTCCTACATCTCAAATCACCACTGATCAACTTCAGGAGATCAGATCTTGTCTCAAAGATCTCCTGAAAGAAGAGATTGAGGGAGTGCTAACTGATCAGAGACAAATCAGTCTCAAACAAATCGAAGCAATGAGAGATCAGTTCTCCCAATCCATGACCACCATGTCTGCTGAGCTTACAAAATCAGTTGATGACAAGCTGAAACAGGTGGATCAAAATCAATCTTCTTTTCTGACGCTCACTGAGAAAAGGCTCGAGTTATCAGAAGAGAAATTTGATAAAATGATTTGGACACTCTCTGCTACAATGGAAACTGCCAAGAAAGAGCTGATTACAACTGTTCAGAATCTAACAGCTCAAACTTCAGGTTTATCTGCTAATGATCTAAATCAGGCATTGTCAGTCAACTTTGGGTCTCTGACTTCCCACCTCAATGCGCTTTTTGATCAAACCAAAAAGGGGGAAGGATCTGAGAAATCAATCGACATCGAAGATAAGGCCCATGGACAAAGCTCAATCGCAAGAAAGGCTTTGCGGGGTGCCGGGACATCAAAATCGGACCAGATTACTCGCACCAGAAAGTCACCGAAGCACAAACTAATCGACATGGTCGATAAGGAGCTAGCTGTAAAATTGTCCAAAGAGCAGATGACTGAAGAAGAAAGAAGGATAGAAAAACGGGCACAAGCAGAAGGGTTGAAACAGAAGTTCAAATCAAGGGCTAAGAAAGGATTGACTGGAAAATCTGCACCAGAACCTCAGTTGCCAGCAAGAGTCGACGAGATCATACCAAAAACTGCTGCACACGCCAAGAGGTTTGAGGAATGGAATAAGATCAGAAGTGAATGGCTTCTTGATGCCTTTGTCCTTGATCTTGTTCCAAAAGAAGAATCACCAGATGATGAGTTCCTCAACTGGTTACAGAATAAATATCCAGACTTTCTGAAGTATCTGGAAAATGAAGCCAAGCTTATAAATGTAAAGATATCTCGCCAAGAGTATGATCTGTTAATATACTCAAAGAAGGCAGATGGCTCATTTGACAGACTGGCATTTGAGAGATTCTACTTTGACATCTTGAGCAAATCACAGATAACTGATCAAGTGCAGACAACTGATGTCAAATGGAAACTCTATCAGATTTTCAACGTTCCACAAGACCAAAGAGAAATGCCAGAAGGATACAAGCCCAAGGAGTGAAGATTCAGAAGACGTCTAGGGATCAGCAGTTTTTAAATTCAACTTTTCCGATGTAACATGTAATCAACTTATCTAATGAAAAGTTTATTTTTCTGATCCCAAGACAAAATCTCTTTGTCTTCTGATTACTTGCTCTTTAACTGTTCTATACTTATCAACTGTTTGGTTTCTCAAGTGTTTTGGTTTCATCAAAAAGGGGGAAATTGTTGGGAAATTTATAGTTTTGATGAAAGTTCCAAAACACATGTAATAGGACCAAAGGACACACTGTTAATGATCGATGTTTACATTATTGCTATAGGAGACCCGCTTGATAATGATTGTATAGAAAAAGCGATGTAATAGATAGGTCACATATTGAGGGGAACTCAATATGTAAAGGTCGATTCAAGAATCGGAAGAAAGGCGATATCCGGCAGAGCGTAACGCTAAAACTGAATCTAAGATCGATCGAATCGATCTAGTCGATAACTCAGTAAGTCATGAAGCTCAAACCTCTATACTAGAAGATCGATGACTTCCGGAAGATCGGACGGTAAGACCTACATCAGTAGAGTCACCAAGCTAAGTCAACAGCGCAAGAAGATTCCATCGTGGATCGATCGATTTCAGATCGATCGGATCGGCTCATAAGATGAAAACCGATGTTTCATCTTATCATACGCTCTGCGATCCAACAAGATGAATACCAACCTTAGTTGGAGGAACAACACCGCAAAGCAAGGCTTCCATCCAATAAGGAAGAAACACGATGAACAGAGTCGACATCATGGATTCGATGTTGCTCTCTCAAACGGCTATAAAATACACATTCACGCTTTCAAATGCATGCCGTTCTCAAGCACGCCACATCAAGCACCGCAACTCTACCTAAAATAGCCTGAGATTCAAATTGCTCTCCAACGGCTCTTTGATCTCAAGGTCTATAAATATGGGATCACACTTCAGAGTGATACACGGAAATGCTTGGACAAACAACATAATCACGAAGCTCAAACTATAGTCAGATTTCCGCACGAAGAACACAACAACAAGCTTATTTCTTATTGTGTTCATCCCATAAGTTCTTAGCAAGAAATCTTTTCATCTAGCTATCAGGCTGCTTATACGCAAGAAAAGATTTCATAGTTGGAACCTCAACAATCTTACCCAAACCCCCAAGTTAGGATAAGTTGTTTAGCAAGATTTCAGTCTAGGGTTTCTAGTACTGATTTCTGGGATCGGTTGAGTGAGAACTCTTAAAACATCTGTTGGTGTACTGTGTTGGACTAACACACTAATCTAAGTCCAGTCGGTTAAGTCGGTTAAGTTGGTGCCCCTTGTGAAAGGGAAGAGTGGACGTAGGACTGGTTTGTCCGAACCACTATAAATCTTGTGTGCCTTTACTGCTTTGATTAACTGCTCTCACATCGCACAATCTTAAAGCGCATACATATTCTAAGTAAAGATCAGATAGCACCAAGCTTCTGATCTGATCGGACCTGATATTTCTGTCATCTGATTAAAAAGATAAAACTTGGAATCTGATTTATACAAACTGGTTTTTCACACGGGTAAAACTTAAAGCTTCCGCACACATCAGTTAATCTGATAGTTACCGAACTGATCTGCCTTCTGGCGTTCAGTAAGTTGGTTATCAGACCAAACTGATTCACTCGCACTCTGATCAGGCTATCTGCTCGCACACCTGATCCGCACGAAAAGTTTTTCAGAAGTCTATTCACCCCTCCCCTCTAGACTTCTGCCCTCACATAACCCGTTCGGGACCTACACAAACTCAACCTAACTTTTGGGTTTGGGTATAAGATTGTTTGGTGTCCAACTAGGGTGAGATTTTCCCTTACATTTGTTTAGCCTCAATGCTAAGGATGAGAAAATCTCTCTAAGCTTAGGATATTACATTTGTGCTTAGATCTAGGGTAGAACACTCTTGAATATATGCATGTATTTCTTGCTCAGTGTTCTATGGTAGAAATGCTAGATGATTTGGCTTTTTGGATGTTTCACGCATTTTCCCACACTTAATTTGATGGAAGATCTTGTATTTATAGTGTGGATTTGAATGTTACCGTTGGATGGAGTCACATTCAAATCCATACTATTATGTAGCTTTTTTTGCAGCTTTTTCAGGCTTGTTGTCTTCCTCTCATTGGTCCACGTCAAGTGAATGTAATGGTTATAATCTTCAGGATTCTTCTGAGTCTTCAGGTTCCTCTGAGTCTTCAGTATTCTTGATTCAGTAGACTTTTCTTCAGCAGACCTTGTCTGATCAGATATACTGACACTCAGACTAACTGAGTTAAGCTCTTCTGACTTCAGACAACCTGATCCTCAGGTCACTAGCACTCAGGCTATCTGATCATTAGTAGCGTTCTGATTCTCAGTGAACATAACTTCAGATGACTTGTCTTCTGATGACTTTTCTTCTGATTTCTTCTAGCCTGATCTGATCAGCTCACCTGATCAGATCAGTATAACATCAGGTCAGCATATCTGTTTATCTCCATCAAATTAGCACATTAGGTTAGCGTATCAGGTTATCATATTAGGTTAGTTGCATCAGGTCATCTTATCTGATCTCGATCACGTCTGATCTCGATCAGTCTCATCTGCTCCTCTTCTGATCAGCACCCTTCTCTTCTGATCAACAACCTCCACTTCTGATCTGGTCATCTGATTAGGTCTTCAAATCAGGTCATCTGGTCATCTGATCAGCTTATCTTTTCTGGTCATCTGATCAGGTCTTCTGGTCATCTGATCTTCTGATACCAGGTCCATCTGATCAGGTAACTGTTGGGGAGTTAATTGCCCGGATCTATTCGGGTTGAATATTTAAATACAAATTTAATTCTAACAATTATTACTAGCATGAATTAATCCTATATTAATTCAAATAATAATTCAACAACCAATCATGCATACAATTAGTTCACGTAAATTCTACGCATGCGGAATTACTACGAGTTTACGTAAACTAACCTCTCGGAGTGACAACCGTTGAGAAGATGGATCCCATTCACACGAACACACCAAAAGTTCTTCTCAAGTATTCTCTTGCCCTTGTTCAACAATCCGGTGGAAGGAACTCGCGAACAATTTAACAAAAGAAAAAATAAAATTATGTTGCACCACCTTTGTGGATTTCTAATTTTTCCAACACATGGAATTGCACTTGGGGATGAAATAATCATCCCCTATTTATAGGGAAGGGGTGGTCGAAATTTTGGGTGGAAAAAATAAGATGGAAAAATCTTTTCTTGATCTTCAAGAAATCTTGAATATATCCAATATATTCTTTTCTCCATAATTAAATATTTCCACAAAAATCCCACCTCCTAATATTATGGAATTTTCGAAAATAATAAGGAGTGGAATCCAAGATTTAGATTTTCTTGAATTTATGAGATATTTTTGTATTTCAAGGATACATATCTTCCATAACATCTTATCAAGAAAATCAAGAAAATCTTTCCTTCCTTATTTTCTTTTTGATTTTCGAAAAACTGCTTAATAAATAACCAAGTGGGAGTTTTCTTGAATTAATGAGATAATCTTTTATTCCAAGAATACTTATCTACATTCCATAACAAAATTCAAAGAAAATCTTTCTCCCTCTTTTATTTATTGTTTTCGAAAATTTAGGAAAAATTAGGCAATAATATTTTATTTAATTTTAAACACCTTTTCCAGTTAATGGACATTATGTTTGGGCTACTTGAGGGGCCTTTAGGAGAATTAAGATTGGACCTTCTAATGGACTTTGAATTTTCAATATTGAGCCACAATATTATTCAAGCCCATAAATATTAATTAATCCCACTACATAATTAATATTGCACTATCCATCTCAACCCATATTACTGTTAATGTGGCTCCCGATTATTATTTCCCGTGTTTAAGATTATCTAGCCCATTAATTAATTCAAGCCACTGAAATAGCTTTCCATTAATTAACATCTTTTGTCCTTGGTCAATGAACGGTTCAACATTATTATCCATACCGGAAACAAATCCCACTTGCAAAATTTTGTATGATAAATCTTATGAACCTCCCAAGGGGGCAAATCAAACGAGCTTACCCGCACACGATTCTTCGTATTAAATCTTAGCAATCACATGTGACCAGTAATATTGCCCAAGATATAAAGTATTGAATCTCATTGATTCTCTACCCGTCATAAGTCAAAGCAATAATTACTAACCACACACGATCCTATTTAAGGGACGAAGATTAAGAAATAAATAACCACTGAGGTCTAATTCTTCCTGGTTCAGTGCTGAAGAATTTATCCTCCTGTAGGTCCTGTTCAGTGCATCAGTCATGCACTAGTGTAATATTTTGGTCAAGACAAGCCAATCCGAGCCTTACACTTCAACCTTTCACGATGGATTGTTCATTTCCATCTAGGTCGTGAACCGCGTACTTTTAGTTACAAGGGACTGTTAATTTAATCTTTTGTGATCTGGAATCACTAAATTAACTACAATGTAACACGTACTGATTATTGAACAATTATGCAATAAATATATGTAACATTCAATGATATTTAAAGCATCAGTGATAAAAAATTTATTTCAGTAAATAAGACAGAAAATTCAGTTTGGTTATACAAAGTAAAAACATACTTTCCAGTATAACCCCAACAATCTCCCACTTATACTCAAAGTCTGCTTTTAAGTATACTACAACATATCTCGTGTAGTTCCTAATTCGTGACATCTAATGTCACCTACACGAACCTAATAATATCTCCCACTTATACTCAAAGCAGATTGGCAACGGTCTTGACACCCATTCCTTCCACATGTCTCTCGAATGTATTCTGAGGCAGACCCTTTGTGAATGGATCTGCTAGGTTGTCTTCTGACGCGATTTTTGCCACCTCTATATCTCCTCTCTTAACGATTTCTCGTATAAGATGGTATTTCCTTTCAATGTGTTTGCTGGCCTTGTGGGCTCTTGATTCACTTGAATTTGCAACTGCTCCGGCATTATCACAATAAATAGTGATTATGCTGGGAAAATTCGGAACTACATCCAAGTCCACTAGGAAGTTCTTGAGCCAAACCGATTCTTTCGCCGCCTCGCAAGCAGCTACGTATTCGGCTTCCATGGTAGAATCGGTGATGCATTTCTGCTTAATGCTTCTCCATGTCATGGCTCCTCCCCCATGCAAAACACACTACCGGAGGTAGATTTTCTGGAGTCTAAGTCTGATTGGAAATCCAAGTCCGTGTAACATATGGGGATTAGACTATCTGACTGATAAATTAACATTCTATCCCGAGTTCGTTTCAGATTTAACTGCCGTCCAATGCTCTTTTCCCGGGTTACTTTGATATCTTGCCACCATGCCAATGGCAAAGCATATATCCGGTCTCGTGCACAACATTGCATACATAAGGCTTCCGATAGCCTAAGCATAAGGAATGCCTTTCATGTCATCTATCTCTTTTTGTGTCTTAGGGCACATATCCTTGGATAGATGGATTCCATGCTTGAAAGGTATAAAGCCTTTCTTGGAATCCTGCATGCTGAATCGCTTCAAGACAGTGTCTATATATGAAGCTTGCGATAAGCCTATCATCATTTTCTTGCGATCTCGAGTGATCTTGATCCCAAGGACGTGTCCGGCTTCCCCTAAGTCCTTCATATCAAACTATTTTGAAAGCCATGCCCTTACGTCTGACAATACCTTTACATCGTCTCCGATGAGCAGAATATCGTCTACGTATAGTACTAAGAATACCAATGCAGTTCCGACAAGCTTTTTGTACACACAACTTTCGTATTCATTTTGATCAAACCCATAAGACTTTATTACATGATCAAAACATTGGTTCCAAGCTCTGGATGCTTGTTTGAGTCCGTAAATGGACTTCTTGAGCTTACAAACTAGGTGTTCTTGGCCTTTTTCAATGAAGCCTTGGGGTTGTTGCATATAGATTTCTTCTTCAAGACTTCCGTTAAGGAAAGCCATCTTGACATCCATTTGCCAGATTTCAAAGTCGAGATGCGCAACAATCGACAAGAGAATTCGGATGGACTTGAGCATTGCTACAGGTGAAAAGGTTTTCTCATAGTCGATCCCTTCTTTCTGAGTATAACCTTTCGCTACAAGCCTTGCCTTGAAGGTTTCCACCTTCCCGTCCGGTCCTCTTTTCCTCTTGTATACCCACTTGCAGCCAATGGGTTTGACCCCATTGAGTGGTTCTACTAGCTCCCACACTCTGTTATGATATATAGAACCCATTTCAGCTTCCATTGCTGTTTGCCAAGAAATAGCATCCTTGTCTTGGATTACCTTGTCGTAAGTCCATGGGTTTGATTCATCCTGACCGAGGACTAAGTCCGAGGATTCTCCTATCCCCATGAATCTCTCAGGTTGTCTCACAACCCTCCCACTACGACGAGGTTCCGGTTGTGTAAGTGTGTCATTTGGTATGTCATCTTGTACAGTTGGCACTGAGGTTGGCCCTCTAAGCTCATTTAAGGTAATCTCACTTCTGGGCTTTCTTTCGTTCATATAGTCTTCTTCCAAAAATCTAAAGTGGGTGCTTATAACCACCTTTTGATCTTCGGGACCATAGAACATACACCCATTTGTTCCCTCGGGGTATCCTATAAACAACCTTAATTCTGATCGAGGGTCCAATTTGTCGGCTTCCTTGTCCAACACATAGGCCGGACACCCCCAAATTCTCATGTGTCTTAAACTGGGCTTGCGCCCGGTCCACAATTCTTTGGGAGTTTTGGGAACCGACTTGGATGGCACCAAGTTCAGAATATAAGCCGCTGTTTCCAAGGCATGACCCCAGAACGACTTGAGTAGATCCGCATAACTCATCATTGATCTAACCATTTCTAAAAGAGTTCTGTTTCTTCGCTCTGCAACCCCGTTTTGTTGAGGGTTTCCGGGTGCAGTTAGCTGGGATACAATCCCTTCATCTGACAAGTAGTTCAATAACTCATCGCTGAGGTACTCGCCTCCATGATCAGATCATAGAGACTTGATACGTTTTTCCCTATGATTCTCTGCTTAAGCCTTAAATTCTTTGAAATTGTCAAAGGTCTCAGATTTATGCTTCATAAGGAAAATATAGTCGTACCTTGAGTAATCATCAATGAAGGTGACGAAGTACTCATAACCTCCTCTTGATTTGATTTACATTGGACCACAAACGTCCGTGTGAACGATTTCTAACACTTCTTTGGCTCTATTCCCCTTGGCTCCGAATGCCCTCTTGGTCATTTTACCCTCCAAGCAAGATTCGCAAGTTGGGATTGGTTCAACCCGGAGAGACTCCAATGAACCATCTTCTACCAACCTTTGAATCCTTTTTGGATTAATATGTCCCAATCTAAGATGCCATAGAAGTGTCTCGTTCACGTCTGATGAAAGTTTTCTTTTATCGGAAATAGTTGATGTGTTATAGGATGCATTTCGTGAGTGGTGTGCACAGTTAATTGTATAGAGATTATTCAACAACGTTCCATGACAGATAAATTTATCATAAAGAGAAATGGTAACAACTTTATTAAACGTAACCGAATATCCATCAATGTAAAGTTTAGAAACCGAAATTAAATTCTTTCTAAAAGTAGGAACATAAAGAACATCTCTTAAAATTAAAACTCTGCCTTCAAAAGACAGGTGCACTTCTCCCACTGCTTCAGCTGCCACTCTCGTAGCATCGCCCAGTGTGATGAGGATCTCACTCCCACTAAGTTGCCGGGTCCGCTTGAACCCCTGTAAAGTGAAACAAACATGATTAGTGGATCCCGTATCCACTACCCATAAATGGGAGGCATACGCCGCTAAACAAGTTTCAACAACTAGTGCATGAGAATTACCTTTCTTTCCATTCCTTTTGGGTTTGGAACAGGCTGACCTCCAATGTCCCTTTTCACCGCAGTTGAAGCACTTCCCCTTAGCTGGTTTACTCACTCCTCCACCTCCCTTCACCTTTTCTTTGCCATTGGCAACACTTGAGTTCACTTGCTTGTGGCCTTTGTCCTTTTTCTTCCTCTTACCACCCTTTGGCCTAGAAGAATAAGAGGGTCCATTTGCCACCAAGGCTTGGCTCTTTTGCCCCAATATCGCCTCTGCCGAGACTAAAGCTTGCAACAGATCAGGCATCGAGAACTTCTGATTATTCATTTGGTAGTTCAGCCTGAACTGTTCAAAACTTTTCGGCAGAGAATGGAGCACGAAATCGATTTGAGTCTCGACATTGTATTCAACGCCAAGTACCTCAAGCTTGTTGAGGTGAGCCATCATCTGGAGAACGTGCTCCTTTACGGGCGTTCCCTCCACCATTTTCATAGAGAGAAAGTCCCTCATGGTGATTTGACGAGCCACACGGTTCTGATGTTGAAACATCGCTTTAAGACTAGTCATGATGTCTGCAGCGGTCTCAATGTTTTGGTGTTGGTGTTACAACACATCTGACATTGAAGCCAAGATGGTACACTTTGCCATTTCGTTGGAACGCTCCCAGTCAGTATACTCTTTCTTAATTGCTTTAGTTGACTCATCATTTGGCTTTTCAGGTTTAGGTGTAGTGAGAACCCAGTTATGGCTTTGTGCAGTGAGGACAATAGTAAGTTTACGATTCCAATCAACGAAGTTTTCACCAGTAAGCAAATTGTCTTTAAGTATATTGAACAGTGGATTAAAAGGTTGCGACATCTTTGGTCGAATAAATAACAATTTGTATAAGCACAAATATATCACAAGATTCGATCACATGCATCATATTAAAATCTCAAAAAAAATATGAACATGCATCAGCCAACATCTCAAAACAGTTTAAATAAGCCACGTGGGGTGGGTCATTATTTAAACACATTCAAGCAGGTTACAAAAAAGAAACATTTATAAACCTTTAATATCCAGATTAATAGTTGGCTCCCACTTGACCAATATAAAATTGACAGGGACTTAGGGGAAGTATATGCATATCAATTTTATACCTAAGTAATAACCATGATTAAATACAGAATCATTACTTCGCTTTGAACGAGCCTCATGGGGAGGGTCATTGTCGCCACTAATAATAACCCACAATCATCCTTACGGAATTTATTCATGTGAAATCTATCTTTTGGCCGTCCCGTGGGGGGAATTTCTCCAAAAGAATCCACAAATAAATAAATCATGGAAGTCAAAATTAATTAAATTTTATTATCCAGAATAAAATTGTCAATTAATTATTTAAACATACTTAGTAATTTTGAAGGTGAGATTTTTCATTGGGCAATTCTCATGCAAACACATTTAAACAAATTAAATAAAGCACAAGAAAACACAACAATAAATCAAGCAAAACAGAAAAATAAATGTTGGGAGATGAATTTAATAAAGAAGATTTTGATTAGATCCCAAAACCCCTGAGTATGACATGTTCAGGATAATCTTGATAGTTGAGTCAGGATTCAGTTTTAGAGTGTTCAGGATGTTATCTGCATAAATGTATAGTCAGCAGATATAGATCAGGTTAGATTCTGAAGATTCTGAAGACTAAGTAAGTTTCTGAAGAAACTGAAGTTTCAAGATGAAATCGGTTTCAAGTTTCAAGATGAAATCGAGAAATCAAGACTCAAAGTGAAATCGAGAATCAAGACTCCGGCAGAAATCGAGAAGCGTAAGACTCAAGATGAAGACTTCAAGATATCACCAAGATATCCGTGAAGACTCGTAAGACATCAAGACTCGTAAGAATCAAGACCCGTAAGATGTAAGACCAAGACAAAGGATATCGAAGGTAATTATCAAGACTCAAGAATGTACTAAATGCTCAATATAAACCTGAATGTTCCGATGCACTGAAAATATCTATCTGAAGGATTCAATCCTCGGTAAGGACGCGACATTTAGAAATATAGATATTGCCCAAGACATTCGTGATGCGCATAAAAGGAACTAAAACAAAGTGTTGTTAAGGTTATATCACTCAGAGATATTGACCAAAAAAGAGCCGTTGTGTTTGTCTACTTAGCTGAAGACAACAACCAATCAGAAGAAGACAACACCAGATTTTTATCGACATCGAAAGTGACAAAGTCAAAAGCATGTCAAGAGTACTATGTTCCGCATCGCAAAAAGTGGTGACTGGTTGCATGAAAAGCACTTTGCCTAAAACATGGTAGGGAGTGTCAAACCCTAAATATAGCCGTTCATCACACACCATAAGAGGAAACTCATGGAGCTATCTCTTCCAACGGATAGTTTTTCAAGAGTGACCTTGGTGACTGCCTATAAATAATTGTGACCATCTACATTCAAGGTTACGGGAAATTTGTAAGCAACTCAAGAGCTCAAACTTATTATTGCAAGTTGAAGCACTCGAAAACCCAAGAATTTCCCAAGTGGTTTATATCGAAGAGAGCTCATTCACTAAGCCTAGTTTTGATAAGATATATCCAAAGCTTAGTAGAGATATCCTAGCCTTTGCATTGTACTTAATTGTAAAGGATATATCATCCTAGTTGGAAACCAACCAAGAAACCCCAAACCCTTTGTAAGGTAGTTTGAGTGTGATTGTTGGTGAGTTGGAGTTGTAAAGAGTTAGTAAACTACATTGAGGTAGTCAGAAAGCTCTAGAGAAGAAGTGAGTAAACTATCTTGGATAGTCAGAAAGCTTGTGTGTGTGTTTTGAGTAAGTAAACTACAGAGGTAGTCAGAAAGCTCAAAATAGAAAGGTTAGTAAACTACAGAGGTAGTCAGAAAGCTCAAAATAGAAAGGTTAGTAAATTACAGAGGTAGTCAGAAAACCTTAGGAAGTGGAAAGGTTAGTAAACTACAGAGGTAGTCAGAAAACCTTAGGAAGTGATTAGTGAATTTCTCTGAAGAGTCAGAGAGAGTGGACGTAGGAGCTTGAGTCTCTGAACCACTATATCTTGCTGTGTTATTTGCTTTCTGTACTACATTGTTTAACTGTTGAATAACTTTAACTGAAAGCATATTTTCACTGATACTCAGTTGGAATCAATCCACTAAAGTTGCATCTAACTGAATCACAGCCTAATCACTATTCCATTAAAAGGAAGGTTTTCAGCAAAGCATAAAACGAGTATAAACTTAGGGCCAACCATTCCGCACATCTGAGTAGCTTTTCAATCAAGCTCAGTAACTCTGAAAACTCAGGATCAATTGAGATTATCTGAGGTATCTGAAAGCAGCTCAGGATCACTGTCCCAGGTAGACTTTGACTCAGGACGATCTGTGCTTCTCAGGACCAATCATCAGGACAGCCTGACCCATCTGACCTCAGTGAAGAAAAAGTTTTAAAATCACTGAACACGTGTATTCCCCCCCCCCATACACATGTAAGACTCGTTTGCACCGGGTCCAACAAGTGGTATCAGAGTAGTGGTTCAGCTTGACCACCTACTTTGTTGACCATAGTCTTATTTGCTAAAGATTCTTGTGGTCTATCTAAACAGATCTTATTTGCTGATATCTTAAAAGACTCAGACATAATGTCTTCTAAGAAACTTCCCATGTTCTCAGTAGAGAACTATGATTTGTGGAGATTGAGAATGCAGGCTCATCTGTATTCTAAGCATGAACGTATGTGGAGAGTGGTCTCTGAAGGACCATTCCAATTCACTGTGGTGAATCCCAGAGTTACAGAAAATGAGAGAAATGATCCCACGACTGAATTTCCTAAGTCTGATGATCAACTTACTTCTGAGGAGAGGAAGTTAGTCAATCTAGACTATATTGCCAAAGACACACTATATAGTACAATTGATGATGGTGTGATGGGAATGATTTTTCATTGTAATACTGCCAAAGAAATATGGGATACACTAGCTGTAATGTGCCAAGGCACAGATCATATCAAGGAAAACAAACTTTCAGTTGCCATTGGAAAGTTTGACAGTTTTGAAATGGAAGATGGTGAATCTATTGACAAACTGGAAGTCAG
Source organism: Stenogyne calaminthoides (assembly GCA_037126765.1). Lineage (NCBI taxonomy): Eukaryota > Viridiplantae > Streptophyta > Magnoliopsida > Lamiales > Lamiaceae > Stenogyne > Stenogyne calaminthoides. The sequence continues at coordinate 24,099,687 of JBBCBC010000001.1, forward strand.
ATTCACTAGTATAATGAATGATCTGAATGCACTTGGAAAGAGATATCCACAAAGAGAAGTTGCATTGAAAATTCTTAGAGGTCTTTCTAAGAAATGGGATATTCATGCAGTGGTGATTGAAAACACCAAGAACATTCATTCAATGCCGTACCAACAAGTCTTCTCTGAGCTGAAAGCTTATGAGTTTGTTATTGATAAGAAAACAAAGAAAGCTGACAACAAAGATGATTCTTCATCTAGTAAAAATGTGGCTTTCAAAGCCAAGGAAAAATCCTGTAAAACTAGAGAGTCTGAGAACTCACTTGCCAAAAATCAGGTTGAGCTTGAGGATAAGCTAGCACTGATGACAAGAAGGTTTGAAAGGCTTAATAGTAGATATGAAAAATATAAAAACTATTACAGGAATCACAGGTACCAGAGAGATTCTAAAGCTGAGGACAGATCCACTGAGAAGAGAAAAGACCTGAAAGCTGAAGGATCTTCATCCAAAAAGGACTCCAAGTCCAAAGAAGAAAGTGTTAAGGATGATGATGCCAACAGATGCTATAATTGCCAAAAGAAAGGTCAATTCCAGTATGATTGTCCAGACCTAAGTGCTAAGGAGAGAAGAGAAAGGCAAGCAAAGAGAGACAAGAAGTTCTCCAGCAAGAAAGCCATGGTTGCAGAGAAAGAGAAACACTCTGAAGAAGGTTCCAGCTCTTCAGATGAAATGTTCTCAGATAGTGACAGTGATGACATCTGTCTAATGGCTGTTGGGGAGGTAAATTCTTCTTTCTCTGTTGTTGCTCCTACACTAGCACAAGAGTTATCAAGTTCCACTGTAAAACAAATAATTTGACTCGATGGACTCTTTTGAGAGTCCGATGAAGGACTATCTTTGTTTACAAGAACTTTGAATGAAACTCAAGAGCGTAACAAAGAACCGATTCTTTGAAAATCTTAAGTGGAAAGACTCTAGTAATGCTGAAATCACTTCTCAATTAATGGGAACTACTGATGAACTGGATGTTCTGAAAGTACAACTCTCAGAGAAAGAGAAGCTGATAGAGACCCTAAATGGAAAACTAGAGGAATCAACTGAGGAGATTCAGTTGATCAGAACCAATTTCAATGACCTCTCTGAGAAGCATGAAACTCTACAAAAATGTGAGAATAGTGCGCAGAAGAAGCTAGCTCTATTGAATCTGCATCTAAAGCAATAGATGAAATTCAGAGTTATCCAGAGACCTGCCACTATAAAATCTGGATTGGGATACATTCCAGGGGGAATCTCACAAGGTCATCCTCGAATCTTTGATCAAGTAGCACTAAGACAATCTTTGTTAAACAAGTGGCACCTACACTTCGAATCAAGAAATGCCCGAGTTTTTAGACAAGGAAAAGGACCTATGGTTCGAGAAAAAAGCGAATGTTCGTAAGAAAGCCCAAGCCTCAGGTGAAGGCTAGAAAACCCGACCACTCGAAGAGGAAAATTTCGAGCAAGTACTTCTAAGCCTCGGGCTAAGAATGCAAACTCGAAAGGATCTCAAGACCGAACCAAAGAGAGGAATTTTCGGATGAGAAACACTCAAAGAAAAGACATTCTCAACCGAAAAGACCAAGTCCACGTAATCTTGAAAGACCCCCAATTTCAAAGATGACAACCTAAACCCCACTTACCTAAGGGTAAAGGTTACTCCTAACCCAAGTCAACAAAGATTCGCACCACCGCATGTAAGCCAAAGCAATGGAACAAAAAGCCTGTACCCAAGAAAAATTCTAAGGCTCATATTCATGCCAAGACTAGCACTCATACACGTGATAATCGCTAAGGCACCCAGTGGTAAATGTGTATGTAGATGTTTATGGAAGATGATCGCCACTCTAAAGTGATTAGAGTTGTCGTGCGATTTGGATTCCGAAGGTACAACTAACTGTAGGACCCTACACTAATTGGGTACCTAAGAATTGATTTGTTTTTTCAGAAAAAACAAGGGCACCGAGTGATTGAAGATCACATAAAGACGATATGAGTGGAGATGAACAAGCCCCTGCTGTATGGTATCTTGACAGTGGATGTTCAAGACATATGACAGGATTCAAGCAAATACTCAGTGACTATGTAGAGCAAAGAGGCCCTCAGATCACATTTGGAGATAACTCCAAGGGACAGACTGAAGGATATGTAACTCTTGAAATCGATTCAGTTCATATCCATGGTGTTTCATATGTATCTGGATTGAAGCATAATCTGCTTTCAATAAGCCAATTATGTGATAAGGGATTTAATGTTGAGTTCTCAAAGAACTTATGTTTTGTGAAAGATGATACCTCACAGAAAATACTACTAACTGGTACAAGAAAAGGAAATGTGTATCTTGCTGATTGGAGTTCAACTCCTAAAGATACATGTTTGGTTGCAAAAAGTTCCACAGATACCAGTTGGTTGTGGCACAAAAGGATGAATCACCTGAATTTCAAAATCGTGAACAAACTTGCAAGATTAGCACTTGTGAGGGGGTTACCAAATGAAGTGTTCAGTAAGGAACATGTTTGTGATGCATGCCAAAAAGGAAAACAAATTAGAACATCATTTAAAAGCAAAGTAGATGTTTCTACTGAGAGAATACTTCAATTGTTGCATATGGATCTTTTTGGTCCAGTAACACCAGTAAGCACAAATGGCAGGAAATATACACTAGTGGTAGTTGATGGCTACTCAAGATATACATGGGTCATATTCTTACTCAGTAAGAAAGAGACTCAGATAAAACTGCCCGAACTACTGAAAAGGCTCAGTATTGAAAAGAACCTGAGTGTGGTCAAAATCAGATCAGATAAAGGAACTGAATTTATAAACCATATTATATCTGATTATTGTGCAGCAAATGGAATTACTCATGAAACATCAGCTGCAAGGACCCCTCAACAAAATGGTGTTGCTGAAAGAAGGAACAGGACTTTAAAAGAAGCTGCAAGGACAATGATAGCTGAAGCTGATATTCCTAAAAGATTTTGGGCTGAAGCTGTCAACACTACATGCTATTCACAAAACAGATCCATACTAACCAAGAGTCAAGGCAAAACACCATACCAGCTTTGGAATGAAAGGAAGCCTCTTGTTTCTTTCTTTCGTGTGTTTGGTTGCAAGTGTTTCATACACAATAATGGTAAAGATCAGTTGAAAACATTTGATAGCAAAGCTGATGAAGGAATATTTTTAGGATATTCTGAAGTCAGTAAAGCCTCCAGAGTTTACAACTGTAGGACTCTTATTGTGGAAGAAACACCTCATGTTGTTTTTGATGAATCTACCTGTGTTCAGAAGAAATAGGAACATGATGCAGGAGAACTGACCAAGAGAATCACCAGACTAAGCCTGAAGAAGAATAACAAAACATCCTCTTGAAAAGAAGAAGTCAGTCACTTTCTATGAATAGAGTGACTCAGACTCAGACAAAGAAGTTCAGGATGGAACTCAGGATGGTGAGACTCAGGAAAGCCAACACACCAAAGGTGACCAATCTGAACAGACACTAGTTCAGACTCAGGTATGTGATGCCAATGAAGATGTGGTCACAGCTGAGGAAATTTCTGAATCTATCAACCAAAGGGGAACAAATGTCACTGACAATGTTCTGAATGGAATTTTCCCTTAGGAAGATGATTCCCTTTCTCCTTTTCTGTTGTTCCCTGAATTTAATGAACTGTCTGAACCTAACATTTCAAATGTTGAGGATATTATTGAAGGGGGAACATCTAGAAGAAGTTGGTTAGATAGTCATCCTACAAGTCAGATTGTGGGTGATCTAACTGATGGTGTTAAGACAAGAAGGTTCCATGGTGAAAGTGCACTATTCTGCTGCTTCCTATCAGAGAAAGAGCCAACTGAGATTGAAGAAGCTCTACAAGATTCTCATTGGATTACTGCTATGCAAGAGGAGCTGAATCAATTCTCAAGGAATGAAGTATGGGAGCTGGTGGATAGGCCTGAAAGGCACAATGTTATTGGAACCAAGTGGGTATTCAAAAATAAAAGAGATGAGAACAACAATATTGTAAGAAACAAGGCAAGGCTAGTTGCACAAGGTTATTCCCAAGAAGAAGGCTTGGATTATGATGAAACATTTGCACCTGTTGCTAGACTAGAAGCCATCAGATTGTTTCTTGCATATGCTGCCCACATGAAGTTCACAGTCTATCAAATGGATGTGAAGAGTGCATTTCTGAACGGTGTGCTTAAGGAAGAGGTTTATGTGGAACAACCTCCTGGTTTCAGACAGAATGACCAAGTTTACAGGCTCAGAAAAGCCTTGTATGGTCTTAAGCAAGCACCCAGAGCATGGTATGATACCCTTTCTCAGTTTCTTACTGACCATGGTTTTATCAAAGGAACTGTTGATAGAACTTTGTTCAGGATAGAAGATGGGGAAGATATCTTACTAGTTCAGATTTATGTAGATGACATCATTTTTGGATCTCCAAATCATCAGTTGTGTGAAAAGTTTTCTACACTGATGAAAGGTAAGTTTGAGATGTCTATGATGGGGGAGATGAATTTCTTTCTAGGACTTCAAGTGAAACAATCAAAGGAAGGAATCTTCATCAACCAAACAAAGTACACTAGAGATCTGATTGCAAAATATGGTGTACAGAATTGCAATGCAGTTAGAATTCCTATGAATACTAACTACAAGATGGATCCTGATCCTGAAGGCAAATCAGTAAGTCACACTGATTATAGAGGGATCATTGGATCATTGCTCTATCTCACAACAAGTAGGCCAGATATAACATTTGCTGTTGGGATATGTGCAAGATACCAAGCTAATCCTAAGGCTAGTCACATGGAGGCTGCCAAAAAGATACTGAAGTATCTTAAGGGCACAGTGAATAGAGGATTATGGTATCCAACTGATGATAACCTTAAGTTAACTGGTTATTCAGATGCTGATTATGGAGGCTGTAGAATTGACAGGAAGTCCACTACAGGAACTTGTCAATTTCTAGGAAGTAAGCTGATATCCTGGTTTTCAAAGAAACATACCTCAGTAGCAACCAGTACTACTGAAGTTGAATACATGGCTGCAGGAAGCTGTTGTGCACAAATTCTTTGGCTCAGACAACAATTAAGGGATTATAAGATTGTAGCCAATGAAGTACCAATGTTTTGTGACAATAATAATGTTATTGCTATTTCACAAAATCCGGTATTGCACACCAGATGCAAGCATGTGGATATCAGACATCACTTCATCAGAGATCATGTAGAGAAGAAGGACATCAGGATGGAGAAGATTCATACTGATAAGCAGAGAGCTGATATCTTGACTAAACCATTGGCTGAATCAAGATTTCAGGAACTATCAGTTGAATTAGGGATGTTGGATCCAGGTGTATAGAGTAAATCTGAAAAATTGAAGGTTTTCAGATGCATGAAGTTTTCTCAGGATTCTACTGAGAAACTCAGGATAAAATTAGAAGTACTGAAATCTGAGTCTTGAGAAACTCAGATATGCTGAAGGTCAGTGCTCAGTATTATACTGATCTGGCTCAGTACTCAGTATCATACTGAACCCATTCAGTACTCAGTATCATACTGACATTTTATCAAGGTCAATACTCAGTAAGAATGATAAGGGAAAATTAGTCTGAAGAAGTAAAGACTCATGTAACTCATTTATTGCTTAACTGAAGCTTAGTAATCATTTGCAATAAATACTAAACACCTGAAGAGAATGTTTTGGGCGGGATCTTTGAAATGTCGAAGAAGGTCAGCAGTCATTAATTGCTCTGTTCAATTAATCACCAATAAGATTAATTTGGCAGCGTATTATTCGTGAGATCATCCTTTCGTATACCCGATTAATCTGTGATTAATCTCAACCGTTGATTTTCATCAATCGATACGATTTCCCACGAATCGATCTATATATGCATTTGAAAAGCCATTCAAGCCTATTTTACTAAACCTTCGTCTCCAAACACTCTGCAACTAAAAACCCCTTTGCCCAAAAATCTTCATCGTTCCAAAAACCCTACCTTCAAAATCCTCAAAATGACTTTCTCAATATTCGATAAATTGGCTGTTTCCAACAAACCATGGTATGAATATGTGGTATCACTAGAGAGTACATCCAACGCGGCCCATGAAGAAGAGGCGCTACACATGATCCGATTAGCAAAACTGACAAATCTCGTCGCAAGCCAACAGGAGGCCGAATACTCTAAAGAGGTAATAGAGTTCGTCTCAAATCTGAAAATAGATGAGGAAGATCGCATCGAGTCTGAAATTTCTGTTTCCCATCTAGAACATACCTCAAAATATGTAGATTTTGTACGGGAGCTATATATAGTCCCTAAAAATTTAAATGATGTTTTTGAGTTGTGTGATAGAGGAGAGGATCCCACGATGTATATGTTGGGTCGGGAGCAGGAATACCTTGATAGGATAACAGAGCATCCTATTAAGTTTGAGGCTACATTGCATAAACGGCATTTGAAGCCGAAATACAAAGTTTTGCTAGATATTGTTAGTAAATGCATCATGAGCATATCTAGGAGTTTTGAGCAGATAAGCACTCCCAAGCTTAGATTGATGGCTGCAATCGAAGATTCACCCACCAAAGATTTCAATTGGTTGAAATATCTGATTAAAGTGGTGAATGACCAGGCCAAGCTAATCAAAAAGGAGGATGGATCGATCTCGATCAAAGGCAAAATTCTCCATGCGACCAAAATAGCTTTTATTTTGGAGATGTGCCGCGAAGAGGAGGATATTTTGCCGACTCCACTCCGTTCCCAAAGTCTAAAGTTATGTTCAAGCCAACAGCTACCAAAAAGACTTTGAAAGGGAAGAAAGAGAAGAAAGTGGAACCACCTGCTGCTGTTGAAGACACCCATCAAGCCAGGGGGAAGGCTTTGATGGAGGTCAAGAGGGAGAAGGGTGAAGCAATGAAGAAGAAGACCCTTGCTCCAAAGCGCAGAAGGATGGTGATTGTCACTGACGAGGAGGAGAGTGAGCCTGAGGAGATACAACTTGAGGGCCAAAAAGCTCAGAAATCGCCTTTACAAGTATTGGCTCAGGTTATATCCACGGCACAGGAGCAAACAGAGGAGCAAGTCTTCTCTGAGGTTCTTGAGACGTCACTGAGCTCAGACAAATTCTCACAAGAAATCTTCCAAGGACCTCAGACCTCAGAGACAACTCAGATTCCTGCTGAGGAAGTGCCTGCTCAATACTCAGAGCCAATTTAGATTCAGACTGAGGAGTTGCCTGTCCAATCCTCAGATTTTGCTGAGCCTCAGGAGCTGCTGAACCTTGATGAGCTCCTGAGTGATCCATTCCTTGATCCTTCAGCAGATTTTCCCACTGAACCTGAGAGCCCGAAGCTGAAGAAGGGCGAAGCTGAAGAGACAAAGTGGCGAAGCAAGGGGGAACGGTTCATTCTAGACCGGTACCCTGAGCTTAGCATATATCCTGACCTCCAAGATCTCTTCTTCAGATTGAGGTCAACAATCTACATCCTCAACCAGACCTTGCCTGAAATGCTCAACATCGCTTCATTCAGAGGTGAAGACTTGTGGAATGAGGAGACAGCTGTGCTTACACAATTCTCTGGTTTCAGAAAAACCAAGCTCAGGATGAAAACTTCTGATTTTGATGAGCTGGTGAAGAGGAAGATTGCTGAGAGGAAAGATGCTGAGGTTGATGCCCCGAGCTCCAAAGATAAATCTCAAGATGGGGACCAACAAGGGGATGATGAGAGTCAATCTCAAAAGGAGAAAGATAGTACTGATGCTGGAGAGCATGCTGTCAAACATCCTCAGACTGAAGTTAGTATTCAGGTAACTTTTGGCACTATTAACAATTACGCTAGAGCTACTGAAGTATTTATCTTTAATTCTGTAATGTCTGATATGCAGACTGAGGCTCAGGTGGACACCCAAGCTCAGGTGGAAACCCACACTCAGACTGAGACTGAAGCTCAGATTCAGACTGAGACTCAGGCTGAACAACCGGCTCAGGAAAAACAGCAGATCTCATATGCTCCTGAGATTGATCTCACCCCAATTATGGAGAAGCTGGAGAAGGTTGGGCCAATCATGAACAAAGTTGCTCAGATTGTGAAGGTATTGGCCAACCAAAATCAGAAGATGGAAAGTCTGAGTTCTTCTTCAGAACTGGTGCAACTTCAGAACACTCTGACTGAGAAACTGACTACCAAGGAAGGAAAGATGGAAGAAAAGATGGATGGAGTCAAAGCTGAAATAAGTGCAGAGCTGAAGCAGAAGCATCAGGAAAGGACTAAATATCTTGAAGCCAAATTGGTGGAGAAGAATGAGATGCTTGTGAAGAATGCTGTTGAGGAAATGAGTTCTATGCTCATGACCAAGATGACAGATATGTTCAAAGAAGCTCTCTCCAATCAATTTGCCCAAATGTCTGAAGAGTTCTCCATGGCGAAGAACCACCTAAGAAGGCTCGAAGAAGAGCAAGATCAGTTGGAGGGAGAGGTGCGTAGTGTCAGCAAGGAACAATATCATATGGACACTGCACTATCCAAACTTCTGCCAAGGTATGATGCCAAGAAGGGGGAAAGACCCGGAGCTGACATGAGAGTATTATTGGCACATACCTTGGAAAGAAAGGCAGACAAAGAAGCTGAGAAGAAAAGCATTGCTGAAGCCTTGCAAGAAGTTGAAGCCACTGAGAAGCTGAAATTCAAGGAGGTGGAGAAGCCCATCTACACTCAAGTTTCTGAAGAAACAATGCAAGAAGTAGCTGCAGAGAAGCTGAGTGCTAGAAGAAGAATTGGTACAAGTCAAGCCGGAGCTGAATTGCCCATCAAAAGGAAGGCTGTGGAATTTGTGGAGCCTGAAGGGAAAAGAGCTAAGGCTTCTAAGCCAATTCAGAGGAAGCTGATGATGGAATTGGAAGAGTCTGAGGTAGAGCCAAAGAAGAAAGTCTTCGACACAAGAAGTGCTCTGAGATCACTCCAAGTTGAGCAAGCCAAGAAAACTGCTGCTTCGGTTTCTGGAGTACCATTGACCAGGAAAAAGAATGATGAAGAGCAGAGGAGAATGAGTGGTTTCAAGAAGTTCGCAAGCAAGAGGAGAGGGACTGCAATATCACAGAAGTGGCCGCACGTTGACAAGTGGATGCCAATCCAGTTCAACGATGCATGGGAAGAGATTAAACGAACCTTTTGGTTTTATTACGATGTGCTAAGAGAATGGAGAGGGGAGAGCTCAGATTCTAATGAGGCTTTCATTGATTATCTGCTGACCTTCTATCCGAAGTACTTACAAAGCTGGATCAATCTTGCGGATGAAGGAAAGGTTGAGATAACAGCCCCTGGTCCATATACTTACCCTCCTGACAGGAGATTGCTCAGTACGCCATTTCTCAGGAGATTGCTCAGTACGCCATTCAGTTGGGCCTGACAGGGAACAATCCTGATATCATCAAGGAGAGAGATGCGCTGAAGAAAAAATATTATGGAATGTTCAACCTTGAAGTGCCTGCTGATGAGGTGGAAGAAGAGAACTGAAGAGCCAGAGCAGAAGAGCAAAGAAGACTGAAGATCAAGACTGAGAAGACTCTTGTAATTTCTTCTTTTTGTCTTTAATTTCTGATAAGTTCATTGTAAGTTGTAACTGTCTACCATTCATCAATGAAACTTTATCTTTTTATGCTCAAAGATAATATCTCATTATCTTTTTACATGTCTTTACTTTTGATATGCCTGAATGTTGTTTGGTGATGAAATTGTTGGGAGATTCATTGCTGAAGAAATTGTTTGTTGAGAGATATACCAATCTTGTAATAGGAAAAACTGAAACCTGAGTATAGGTTAAGTGTTTTGTAACAAGATGGTTTTGGCATCATCAAAAAGGGGGAAATTGTTGGGAGATGTAAATATTTAATAAAGAAGATTTTGATTAGATCCCAAAACCCCTGAGTATGACATGTTCAGGATAATCTTGATAGTTGAGTCAGGATTCAGTTTTAGAGTGTTCAGGATGTTATCTTCATAAATGTATAGTCAGCAGATATAGATCAGGTTAGATTCTGAAGATTCTAAAGACTCAGTAAGTTTCTGAAGAAACTGAAGTTTCAGTATGAAACCGAAGTTTCTGAAGTTTCAGTATGAAATTGAGAAACTGAAGACTCAGTGTGAAACTGAGAAACTGAAGACTCAGTGTGAAACTGAGAATCTGAAGACTCAATGTGAAACTGAGAAGCTGAAGACTCAGTATGAAGACTCAGTATATCTGTGAAGACTCTGAAGACTCAGAAGACACTGAAGACTTAGAAGAATCTGAAGACCCAGAAGACAGAAGACTGAAGACTGAAGACAAAGGATACTCAAGGCACAGTAATTACTGAAGAATCAGTAATCTACTGAATGCTCAGTATAAACCTGAATGTTCCGAGGCACTGAAAATATCTATCTGAAGGATTCAATCCTGAGAAGAACGCGATTACTTAGAAATATAGATATTGCCTAAGACATTCAGATGCAGACAAAAGGAACTAAAACAAAGTGTTGTTAAGGTTATATCACTCAGAGATATTGACCAAAAAGAGCCGTTGTGTTTGTCTACTTAACTGAAGACAACAGCCAATCAGAAGAAGACATCACTGTACTTTACTGACACTGAAAGCGACAGGTCACTGAAGCATGTCAGTAGTACTATGTTCCAGACTGCAAAAAGTGGTGACTGGCTGCATGAAAAGCACGTTTCCTAAAACATGCTAGGGAATGTCAAACCCTAAATATAGTCGTTCATCACACACCATAAGAGGAAACTCATGGAGCTATCTCTTCCAACGGATAGTTTTTCAAGAGTGACCTTGGTGACTGCCTATAAATACTTGTGACCATCTACATTGAAGGTTACGGGAAATTTGTAAGCAACTCAAGAGCTCAAGCTTATTATTGCAAGTTGAAGCACTCGAAAACCCAAGAATTTCCCAAGTGCTTTATATCGAAGAGAGCTCATTCACTAAGCCTAGTTTTGATAAGATATATCCAAAGCTTAGTAGAGATATCCTAGCCTTTGCATTGTACTTAATTGTAAAGGATATCTCATCCTAGTTGGAAACCAACCAAGAAACCCCAAACCCTTTGTAAGGTAGTTTGAGTGTGATTGTTGGTGAGTTGGAGTTGTAAAGAGTTAGTAAACTACATTGAGGTAGTCAGAAAGCTCTAGAGAAGAAGTGAGTAAACTATCTTGGATAGTCAGAAAGCTTGTGTGTGTTTTGAGTAAGTAAACTACAGAGGTAGTCAGAAAGCTCAAAATAGAAAGGTTAGTAAACTACAGAGGTAGTCAGAAAACTTTAGGAAGTGGAAAGGTTAGTAAACTACAGAGGTAGTCAGAAAACCTTAGGAAGTGATTAGTGAATTTCTCTAAAGAGTCAGAGAGAGTGGACGTAAGATCTTGAGTCTCTGAACCACTATAACATGCTGTGTTATTTGCTTTCTGTACTAAATTGTTTAACTGTTGCATAACTTTAACTGAAAGCATATTTTCACTGATACTCAGTTGGAATCAATCCACTAAAGTTGCATCTAACTGAATCACAGCCTAATCACTATTCCATTAAAAGAAATGTTTTCAGCAAAGCATAAAACGAGTATAAACTTAGGGCCAACCATTCCGCACATCTGAGTAGCTTTTCAAGCAAGCTCAGTAACTCTGAAAACTCAGGATCAGTTGGGATTATATGAGGTATCTAAAAGTAGCTCAGGATCACTGTCTCAGGTAGACTTTGACTCAGGGCGATCTGTACTTCTCAGGACCAAATCATCAGGACAACCTGACCCATCTGACCTCAGTGAAGAAAAAGTTTTAAAATCACTGAACACGTGTATTCTCCCCCATACACGTGTAAGACTCATTTGCACCGGGACCAACAATAAACATATTGGGCACAAATTATCCAATTGTCATGGTTTGATTTTTCTTGGCTTGATTTTGAAGAAACGCCGTCTTGAATTTCTCCCACTCGATCGTCTTGAAAAATAACTCCGTCTCGAAATGCCACGCCAAGTAGCTCGCAGTCGGGATGCACGCCCGCATCCGGCCGGCCCCTTATCCGAATCAGCCTCGACGCCTTCGGCAGTACCACTCACCCGCTCGCACGACGCCGACGGCTCAGCAGCTTCGATAAAGCGACACGCTTCCCGCCAGCCTCGCCCGTGGATCTCGGTAGCGCCAGGTCCTCCAGCAAGCGCAAGTGTCGCCACCTTCACCCGCCCGTCCCGCCTCGCCCAAGATACGGCCGGTCTTCTTGTGGCGCCCATCGTCTTGCCCGTCGCGCGCCCGTCCGCAAGATCACAAGGTCTAAACCGATCCGGCCCGGCGCTGGCGTCGTGCCGTGTCTGGCCCACATGGCGACATCCGCATCGCCAGCGCTGCCTTTGCCCTTGCGCGTTTAGCGCGCGTGCCTCCACATCTTCAAAGAATTTATCCTCCTCAGATATGTCTGCTCAAATTGCATCACCATGCACTAGTGTAATCTTTTGGTCAAGACAAGCCAATCTGAGCCTTACATTTCAACCTTTCACGATGGATTGTTCATTTCCATCTAGGTCGTGAACCGCGTACTTTTAGTTATAAGGGACTGTTAATTTAATCTTCTGTGATCTGGTATCACTAAATTAACTACAATGTAACACGTACTGATTATTGAACAATTATGTAATAAATATATGTAACATCCAATGATATTTAAAGCATCAGTGATAAATAATTTATTTCAGTAAATAAGACAGAAAGTTCAGTTTGGTTATACAAAGTAAAAGCATACTTTCCAGTATAACCCCAACAGTAACTTCTAATTCTTCTGATCAGCTGGCTTAGCTTTTCTTTTCTTCTAATTTTGCTCAGCTCATCAGTTAACTCAGGAACTCATCTGATCTCGATCAGTCTCGTCTGCAGCCTCTGATCTCGATCATCCACTTCTGATTTTGTGAGTTCCCCCTCAACTTGTTCTCTCGTTCCCCCTCAACTTGTTATCTGTAGATTAACTTCAATAACACAAGTTGATAATGTTTTGACATAATTCATCAAAACTCAAATATCCCAACAAGACTCTCGAAGGCAGGTCGCGGTTTTGAGGTGGCATCGTGGCTTCGACGTTGGCGGCGTCCCGAGCTTCAGCATCTGGTGGTTTTTGTGTGTGGCGCTGTTGCGAAGCAGTTTGGCGATGCGATTCCGGACCCAGCGCTTTCGGGCGGCGACGGACATTCGGGGCGACGACCGCGTTAGAGGTCGCCCTGGTTCATCTATCACGAGAAGGAGGAGGTGTGAATTGGGGCACGGATTGTGCGATGCCAGCAAATTTGACGACCAAAGAAACGGCGATGCCCATAATTTCTGGTCCAATTGCAGAATTAGTCAAAGCAGGTGCGTGATTCTCTCTTATGAGGAAGACAAATTTGATCATATGCCCGCAGGTGGGCACAAACTTATATGCCCACCGCTTATGTGGCACGCCACATATGCAAGGCCCCACCATCATTTAATTAGTTTTTTTAACTAATTAAATCTTCTCATTAATTATATAAACCTAAACCTTAAACTATGAACCCTAAACCATGAACCATTCGGGCTGGGTGAACCATGAACCACTCGAGCCTGTACGGGTTCGGGTCGGGTTGGGTCCGGGTCGAGTATTTTTTTTTAATATAATTAATGAAATTAATTATATAAACCTAAACCCTAAACTATGAACCCTAAACCACGAACCATTCGGGCCGGGTGAACCATGCACATAAATCGATTAAAATATTCCTCAAAATTAAATTTCATATTAACTTTTAATTCCTATCTTCCAGAGTTAATATTTGTTTTGTGTTATCCTTCCCAAATCGTAGTACACGAATCCTTCCATACTTGTGCTTCTTCATTTTTTCTGAAAGCTACGTGTGCTTCTTCATTTGTAAGATATAAATGTTAAATTTTGAAAATGAAATTTAATGTAATATTTAAAATGATTAATTATATATTGATGTTGGCATCAGTCAATTAGCTATATATAAGTAATAATTTATCATTTTTGTACTAATTCATTGTTTCAAATGAGAATGTACAATTGAAATTATTACTTCTATTCACAAAGATTGTTATAATAAATCGGTAATGATTTCAATTTTTTTTTTCATTTGTAAGATTATTACTTATTTCAAATGAAAGTGTTTTAGAACAATTGGGCATACACAATCAAGTGAATTGCTCAATCAATTCAATTTAATTTCATGTGTTGATTTTGTGCATTAATTATTATAATTCTGATTGCATCCAATTATATAAGTAATAATTTTACAATAATTAACTAATCCCAAAATTAAAAGAAAATGATCAATTTTTAAATATTATCACGGTTATGAGCATATTATCAATTAATTATTAGAATGAAATACAATAATGTAAATAGATTATTCCATAATTATACATTTTTTGATTAAGATTTGTAAATCACATTTATAAAAGTAATTTACCAATCATCTAAGTAATGATAAAAAAAAAATATAATGATACAAAATCAGGATTTTTTACTTTTTTTTTTCAAAATTTATAAAATCTTAGTATTAAATTACGGATTGTTGGGAGATGATTTTAATAAAGAAGTTTTGATTAGATCCCAAAACCCCTGAGTATGACATGTTCAGGGCAAAAATTATCAGGATAATCCGTGCTTCTCAGGGCAAAATTATCAGGATAACCTGACCCATCTGACCTCAGTGAAAGAAAAGTTTTAAAAATCAATGAACACGTGTATTCCCCCCCCATACACGTGTGAGACTCGTTAGTGCCGGGACCAACAAGTGGTATCAGAGCAGTGGTTCATTTTGACCACTTGCTTTGGTAGCCATAATGTATTTGCTGAAAGACTTTGGTGGTCTACTGAATAGATCTGTTTGCTGATATCTTACAAGGCTCAGTCATCATGCCTTCTAAAAAACTCCCTATGTTCTCTTTTGAGAGCTAAGATCTATGGAGATTGAGAATGCAGGCTCATCTGTATTCAAAACATGAAAGAATGTGGAGAGTGGTTTTTGAAGGACCATTCAAATTTACTGTTGTGAATCCCAGAATCACTGATACTGAGAGGAATGATCCCAGAGATGAATTTCCAAAGCCTGATGATCAACTTACTCCTGATGAGAGAAAGTTAGTCAATCTGGACTACATTGCTAAAGATACTTTGTATAACATATTGATGATGGTGTTATGGGGATGATTTCTCACTGTGAAACTGCAAAAGAAATATGGGACACACTTGCTGTTATGTGTCAAGGCACATATCATATTAAGGAAAACAAACTTTATGTTGCTATTGGAAAGTTTGATAGCTTTGAAATGGAAAATGGTGAATCCATTGACAAACTTGAGGTCAGATTCACTAGCATTATGAATGATCTGAATGCTCTTGGGAAAAGAAACCCACAGAGAGAAGTGGCACTGAAAATTCTTAGAGGATTATCTAAGAAATGGGATATACATGCTGTGGTGATTGAAAACACCAAAAATATTGATTCCATGCCATACCAACAAGTTTTCTCTGAACTGAAAGCTTATGAGTTTGTGATTGACAAGAAAACTAAGAAATCTGACAGCAAAGTTGATTCTTCATCTAGCAAGAATGTGGCTTTCAAAGCCAAAGAGAAATCCTGTAAGTCTAGAGAGTCTGAGAACTCACTTGCCAGAAATCAGGATGAGCAAGAGGATAAGCTAGTACTGATGGCAAGGAGGTTTGAAAGACTCAATAGCAGATATGAGAAATATAAGAAATATTACAGGAATCACAGGTACAAGAGAAACTCAGAAGCTGAGGACAGATACACTGAGAAAAGGAAGGACCACAAAGCTGAAGGATCCTCATCCAAAAAGAAGGACTCCAAGACCAAGGAAGAAAGTGATCAGGATGATGATGCCAACAGATGCTACAACTGACTGCTGAAAATCTGAAGTGGAAAGACTCTAAAAATGCTGAGATCACTTCTCAATTGATGGGAACTACTGATGAACTGGATGTTCTGAAAGTACAACTCTCAGAAAAAGAGAAGGTGATAGAGATCCTGAATGGAAAATTAGAGAAATCCACTAAGGAGATTCAGCTTATCAGAACTGAGTTCAATGACCTCTTTGAGAAGCATGAAACTCTAAAGAAATGTGAGGATAGTGCGCAGAGAAAGTTAGCTCTATTGAATTCTGCATCTAAAGTAATAGATGAAATTCAGAGTTATCAAAGACCTGCAACTATAAAAGCTGGATTGGGATACATTCCAGGGGGAACCTCACAAGGTCTTCTGAATGCTGCTTCTAGTAGCACCAAGACTGTCTTTGTTAAACCAGTGGCATCAAATCTTCTCACTGAAGAACAGCCCAAGGTTTTAGACAAAGGTAAAGGACCTATGGTTTCAGAAAAACTGAAGGTTCGGAGAAGAAAGCCCAAACCTCAGGAAAAGACTAGAAAACCTGAACACTCAGTAGGAAATTTTCAGGCCAGTACTTCAAAGCCTCAGGCTAAGAATACCAACCTGAAGAGATCTGTACTGAACCATCAGAGGAATTTTCAGAAGAGAAACACTCAGCAGAGATATTCTCAACTGAAAAGACCAAGTCCTCAGATTACTGAAAGACCACAATTTCAGTACAGGCAACCTAAACCCCACTTGCCTAAGGGTAAAGGTTTCTTGAACCCAAGTCAGCAGAGACAGAGACCAGCTGCACCAAAGCTAAGGCACTTGAACAAAAGGCTTGAACCCAAGAAGAACTCTAAGGCTCATGTTCATGCTAAGACTGGCACTCATGCACAGGATACTGCCAAGGCTCCTAGGGTGGTGAATGTGTATGTAGATGTTTATGGGAGACAAATCAACCACTCTAAAGTAATTAGAGTTGTTAGGCAGATTTGGGTTCCAAAAGGTACAGCTAACCTGGTAGGACCCTACACCAAATGGGTACCTAAGAACTGATCTGTTTTTCAGGTGAATAAAAAGGGCACTAAGCTGAATGAAGACAACATAGCCCTGATGAGTGGAAATGAATTGGCTCCTGCTGTATGGTATCTGGACAGTGGATGTTCAAGATATATGACAGGATATAAGCAACTAATCACTGACTATGTTGAGCAAAAAGGCCCTCAGATCACATTTGGAGACAACTCCAAAGGACAAACTGAAGGATATGGAACTCTTGAAGTTGACTCTGTTCATATCCATGGTGTTTCATATGTGTCTGGTCTAAAGCATAATTTGCTTTCTATCAGCCAATTCTGTGACAAAGGATTCAGTGTTGAGTTCTCAAAGAACTTATGTTATGTAAAAGACAATGCTTCACAGAAATTTTTACTGACTGATACTAGAAAAGGAAATGTGTATCCTTCTTGCCGATTGGAGTTCAACTCCTAAAGATACATGTTTGGTTGCAAAAACTTCCACTGATACCAGTTGGTTGTGGCATAAAAGACTGAATCACTTAAACTTCAAAATCCTGAACAAACTTGCAAGATTAGCACTTGTGAGGGGGTTACCCAATAAGTGTTCAGTAAAGATCATGTATGTGATTCTTGTCAGAAAGGAAAACAAATCAGAGCATCTTTCAAAAGCAAAGTAGATGTTTCTACTGATAAAATACTACAACTGTTACATATGGATCTCTTTGGTCCAGTAACACCTGTGAGCACTAATGGCAGAAAATACACACTTGTGGTAGTTGATGACTACTCTAGATACACATGGGTCATATTCTTACTCAGTAAGAAAGAGACTCAGACAAAACTGCCTGAACTACTGAAAAAGGCTCAGTACTGAAAAAAAAATCTGAGTGTGGTCAAGATCAGATCAGATAAAGGAACTGAATTTATCAACCAAATTATATCTGATTATTGTGCAGCAAATGGAATAGCTCATGAAACATCAGCTGCAAGGACCCCACAACAGAATGGTGTTGCTGAAAGAAGAAATAGGACTCTAAAAGAAGCTGCAAGGACAATGATTGCTGAAGCTGATATTCCTAAGAGATTTTGGGCTGAATCTATCAACACTGCATGCTACTCTCAGAACAGATCCATGCTGACCAAAAATCAAGGAAAAACTCCATATGAGCTGTGGAATGAAAGGAAGCCTCTTGTTTCTTTCTTTCGTGTGTTTGGTTGCAAGTGTTTCATACACAATAATGGTAAAGATCAGTTGAAAACTTTTGATAGCAAAGCTGATGAAGGGATATTTTTAGGATATTCTGAAGTCATTAAAGCCTTCAGAGTTTACAACTGTAGGACTCTTATTGTGGAGGAAACACCTCATGTTGTTTTTGTTGAATCTACTTGTGTTCAGAAGAAACATGAACATGACTCAGGAGAACTGATCAAGAGAATCACCAGACTTAGCCTGAAAAAGAATAATAAATCATCCTCTGAACATGAAAAGAAGAAGTCAGTCACTTTCTATGAATGGAGTGAATCAGACTCAGACAAAGAAGTTCAGGATAGAAAAACTCAGGATGGTGAGACTCAGGATGGAAATTCTCCACTGAAGGAAAGCCAACACACTGAAGCTGACCAATCTGAACATACACCAGTTCAGACTCAGGTATGTAATGCCGATGAAGATGTGGTCACAGCTGAGGCAAACTCTGAATCTATCAACCAATGGGGAACAAATGTCTTTGACAATGTTCTGAATGGAATTTTCCCTGAGGAAGATGATTCTCTTTCTCCTTTTCTGTTGTTCCCTGAATTTAATGAACTGCCTGAACCTAACATTTCTGATGTTGAGGATACTACTGAAGGGGGAACATCCAGGAGAAAATGGTTGGATAATCATCCTATAAATCAGGTTATGGGTGATCTATCAGATGGTGTCAAAACAAGAAGGTTTCATGGAGAAAGTGCTTTGTTCTGCTGCTTCCTATCTGAAAAAGAACCTCCTGAGATTGAAGAAGCTCAACAAGATTCATTTTGGATTACTGCTATGCAAGAAGAGCTGAATCAATTCACAAAAAATGAAGTTTGGGAGCTAGTGGACAGACCTAAAAGGCACAATGTGATTGGAACTAAGTGGGTGTTCAAGAATAAGAGAGATGAAAACAACAACATTGTGAGAAACAAGGCAAGGCTAGTTGCACAAGGTTATTCCCAAGAAGAAGGCTTGGATTATGATGAAACCTTTGCACTGTTGCAAAGACTAGAAGCCATCAGATTGTTTCTTGCATATGCTGCCCACATAAAATTCACAGTCTATCAGATGGATGTGAAAAGTGCATTTCTGAATGGTGTGCTTAAGGAAGAGGTTTATGTGGAACAACCTCCTAGTTTCAGACATAATGACCAAGTTTACAGGGTCAGGAAAGCCTTGTATGGTCTTAAGCAAGCACCTAGAGCATGGTATGATACCCTTTCTCAGTTTCTTACTGACCATGGTTTTATCAAAGGAACTATTCATAGAACTCTGTTCAGGATAGAAGATGGGAAATATATCTTACTTGTTCAGATTTATGTGGATGACATCATATTTGGATCTCCAAATCATCAGTTGTGTGAAAAGTTTTCTACCCCGATGAAAGGTAAGTTTGAGATGTCAATGATGGGGGAGATGAATTTATTTCTTGGACTTCAGGTGAAACAAACTAAGGAAGGAATATTCATCAATCAAGCAAAATACACCAGAGATCTGATTGCAAAGTATGGTGTAAAAAATTGCAATGCAGTTAGAATTCCTATGAATACTAACTACAAGATGGATCCTGATCCTAAAGGCAAATCAGTAAATCACACTGATTATAGAGGGATCGTTGGATCATTGCTACATCTCACTGCAACCAGACCTGATATAACATTTGCTGTTGGGATATGTGCCAGATACCAAGCTAATCCTAAGGCTAGCCACATGGAGGCTGCCAAAAAGATTCTGAAATATCTTAAAGGCACTGTGAATAGAGGATTCTGGTATCCTGCTGATGATAACCTTGAATTAACTGGTTACTCAGATGCTGACTATGGAGGATGTAGAATTGACAGGAAGTCTACCACAGGAGCTTGTCAATTTCTTGGAAGTAAACTGATATCATGGTTTTCAAAGAAACAGACCTCAGTAGCAACCAGTACTACTGAAGCTGAATACATGGCTGCAGGAAGCTGTTGTGTACATATTCTTTGGCTCAGACAACAATTAAGGGATTTTAAGATTATAGCCAATGAAGTACCTATATTTTGTGATAATAATAGTGCAATTGCTATTACACAAAATCCAGTATTGCACACCAGATGTAAGCATGTTGATATCAGACATCACTTCATCAGAGATCATGTTGAAAAGAAAGACATCAGAATGGAGAAAATTCATACTGATAAACAGAGAGCTGATATCTTGACTAAACCTTTGGCTGAATCAAGATTTCAGGAACTATCAGTTGAATTAGGTATGTTGGATCTAGGTGAATAAAGCAAATCTAAAAAATTGAAGGTTTTCAGGTGCATGAAGTTTTTCAGGTTTTACTGAAAAACTCAGGATAAAATTGAGAGTCCTGAACAACTGAGTCTTGGGAAACTCAGTAATCCTGAAGTTCAGTACTCAGTATTATACTGACATTTTATCAAGGTCAAAACTCAGTAAGACTGATGGAGAAAATTAGTCTGAAGAAGTTATTGACTCATGCAACACATTTATTGTCTAACTGAATCTCAGTAATCATTGACAATAAATGACAAAATACCTGAAGAAATAATTGGGCGGGGGACTTTTGAAATTCTCGAGGAAAGTCAATGGTCCGCAGGAACAGTAATTAAATGCACTGTTCATTAATCACCAAAAGGGATAAATTGGCGGCTAAGTATTTGCGAAATCGTCCTTTCAAATACCCATTTTAGCCAGTGTTTTATCTCAACCGTCGATTTCTTCATCTACGCGATTTTCCATAAATCAAAATCCTATATCCATTGAAAAGATCCCATTCAAGCCCTATTTCAAAAACACTCTGCTTTGAAACCCTCGATTTCCCTTTTTTTTTCTATCTCAAAACCCTTCACTCAAAAATCTCCAAAAATGGCACTCTCTGTATACGACAAACTCGCCATTTCAAACAAACCATGGTACGAATATGTTGTCTCTCTAGAAAGCACATCCAATACAACTCACGAGGAGGAGGCGTTGCATATGATACGTTTGGCAAAACTTACATGCCTGGTCGCGAATCAACCAGAGGCCGAATATGCGAAAGAGGTAAATGAGTTTGTTTCTAATATGCAGTTAGATGACGAAAATTGCATAGAGTCTAAGATTACGGTGTTGCATTTGGAGCATAGTACAAAATATGTGGATTTTGATAGGGAATTATATATTATTCCTAAGAATCTAAATGCCATATATGAGTTAAGTGATAGAGGTGAAGACCCTACGGTATACATGATGGGTAGGGAACAAGAGTATTTGGATAAAATTATCGAGCATCCCAGAAAGTTTGAAGTTACTCAATAAAGAAGCATTTGAAGCCTAAATATCGTGTATTGTTGGATATTGTAAGCAAATGCATCATGAGTAGATCTGGTAGTTTCGAAAGGATATAAGCAAGCCTAAGTTAAAAATTTCTTGGCGGCGATTGAAGATTCTCCTACTACTTCATTCAATTGGTTGCACTATTTGATCAAAGTGGTGAGTGATCAAGCCAAACACATTCAGAAGGTGAATGGCTCTATAGTTGTCAAGAGAAAAATTCTACATGCAACCAAGATTGCATTTATCTTGGAAACGTACAGAGAAGAGGAGGACATTTTTGCCGATTCCACTTCCTTTCCAAAGTAAAAAATCATGTTCAAACCAATGAAGAAGACTTTGAGAGGAAAGAAAGAGAAAAACACTGAGTCTCAGGAGGAGACTGTCGAAGAAGAAACGGAGGAAGATACAACAGTGGTGGAGCAGGTCAGGGAAACAAGACAATCCGCTCAGAAATCCACTGAGGAAACTGATGAAGAAGCCAAACAAGCTAGGGGGAAAGCTCTGATGAAAATTAAAAGGGAGAAAGGAGAGAAACTGAAGAAGAAAGCATTGGCTCCTCAGAAGCACAAAAGGCTTCAAACAATTGCGGAACAGAGGCCAGGCGGTCAAGAAACTCAACTCGGCTACCCAGTGGCTGAAATTCCACTATGTTTCTTGCTCGTGGGTAACAACTGCGGCAGAGCAAGAAAAGCGAGGAACAAGTTTTCTCTCGAGGTACTTTCAAACTTCTTTGAGCTCGATATAAAATCTCTCGAAAAATCTTCAAGGGACCTCGGATCCCTCATCGAAGAAAGACCTGCTCGGACTCTAGATCGGTCAACCTCGTGAATTGTCTTGAACTTGGATGCGCTTCTGAATGAACCATTTCTAGATCCATCATCTCTGGAACTCATACACTCTGAACCTAATGCTCCTGAAAGCCCAAGATTGAAGAAGGGAGAAGTCGAAGAGACTGAATGGCGAAGCAAGGGGTAACATTTCATCTTGGACAGATACCCCCGAAATAATGCCTATCCCGACCTTCGTGATATGTTATTCGTGCTCGTAACCACCGTATATTCTCAATCAATCACTTCCTGAAATGCTGAATATTGCCTCATTCAGAGGGGAGGACTGGTGGAACGCTGAAATCGCTTTGGTTGACAGAGTTTTCAGGCTTCCGAAAGACAAAGCTTAGGATGAAAGCTGCTGATTTCGATGAACTGGTGAAAAAGAAGCTAGCTGAAAAGAAAGCTACTGAAGGAGTAGATGCTTCCAGCTCTCATGATCAAAACAAAGATAAGGATAAGGGAGATGATGCAAAAAGAAATCTGAGGGGGAGAAGGAACCTCAGACCGATGCTAAGAAAGAGAAGGAAACTGAGAGTCAGATGGTGACAGATATCGATCTTTGAACCAATCGATATCGAGACAACCTCGATCGAAAGTTAGCACTCTTGGTACCTTTTAGCATTTGTTATACATTATGCCGAAGTTACTGAAGTACCTAGATTTAAATCTGATGTTTATGATATGCAGACTGAGGCTCAGTTGGAGCACCCAGCTCAGTTGGAAAATGTTGAACAAACTCCAGTGGTTGATATCACACCAATCCTGGATGAGTTAAAGAAGATAGAGCCAAGGATGGAAGAAATACTGGCAAGTCAATCTCAAAAGATTGAGAATCTAAGTTCTTCATCAAGCATGCTGCAAACAAATCTCACAGAAAAGATGACTCAGATGGAGTTAGTCCTGGCTGCTCAAAATCAGAAAATGGAGAACCTTAGTTCATCATCTGATACGCTTCAAACAACTCTATCAGGTAAATTAGCTTCATTAGATGAAAAGATTGATGGAGTGCATACAGAGCTTAATGCCAACATGAAGCAGATGTATCAAGAAAGAACTGTCTATCTTGAAGCCAAGCTGATTGAGAAGAATGATCTGATGATCAAAACAACTGCTGAGGAAATTGGCTCTCTGCTCATGACCAAGATGACAAAAATGATGCATGATGTCTTCTCAAAGCAGTTTGCTCCTCTTTCGAATGAATTCTCAATGGCCAAGAACTACATGATGAGGCTAGAAGATGAGCATGATCAGTTGGCAGGGGAAGTGCGTAGTATGGGCAAGGAGCAATACTATATGGATACTGCACTGACTCAACTACTCCCAAGGTATGGTGCCAAAAAGGGGGAAAGACCTGGTGACAAATTAAGTGAGTTGTTGGCACAAACCTTGGAGAGAAAGGCTCAAAAAGAAGCTGAAGGAAAGAAAATTTTGGATGCCTTAAGTGAGATTGAAGCCACTGAGAAACTGAAGTTTACAGAAGCTTAGAAACCTACCTTCACTCAGACAAATGATCAGATCACTGAAGAAGTAATTACTGAGAAACTGAGTGATAGAAGGATGATTGAGACAAGCAAAGCCGGTGAAGATCAAGTCAGACCTGAAAAGAGAAAGGCTGTGGCATTTGCAGAACAAGAAAGGAAGAAAAGAGCAAAAAGCTCAAAACCTACTCAGAGGAAGCTGATAATGGAATTCGAAGAATCTGAGGAAGAAACTGAAACCCAGAAAGTAGCCTTCGATACTAAGAAAACTCTGAAAGCTCTTCAGATTGAAAAGGAAAAGAAAACTGCTGCTTCAGTATCAGGTGTTCCACTGATCAGAAAGAAGAAAGAAGAAGAGCAGAAAAGAAGAGGTGAATTTAAAAAGTTTTTAAGCAAAAGGAGAGGTACTGAAAAGACTCAGAAATGGCCGCATATTGACAAGTGGATGCCTCTACCGTTCAATGATGCATGGGAAGAGATCAAGAGAACCTTCTGGTTCTATTATGAGATTCTGAGAGAATGGAGGGGGAGCAGCTCGGATAAGAATGAAGCCTTCATTGAGTACTTACTGACTTTCTATCCTAAGTACCTGCAAAGTTGGATCAACATGGCAGATGAAGGAAACACTCAGATAGTAGCTCCTGGTCTATACATGTACCCAGCTCCTAGGTTTGAGAATGGCTATGTAAATGAGGCAGCCATTTCTCAGGAAATAGCCCAGTATGCCATCCAGCTAGGCCTAACAGGAAACAACCCTGATATCATCAAGGCAAGGGATGAACTGAAGAAGAGATACTACGGAATGTTCAATCTGGAAGTGCCAGAGGATGAAGTGGAAGAAGACTGAAGACTTTGTACTTCTGAATTTTTTTGGTTTTCATTGTAATCTGTAATGCTTATCTACTGATCAATGAAAATTTATCTTTATGCTCAAAGATAATATCTCATTATCTTTTTACATGTCTTGATATGCCAGATTGTTAAGGAAATTATTGAAAAAAATTGCCATTTTGGTTTGTAATAGATAAATTGAAACCTGAGTATAGGTTAGGTTTTCTTAAATGTAACAAGATGGTTTTGGCATCATCAAAAATGGGGAAATTGTTGGGAGATGATTTTAATAAAGAAGTTTTGATTAGATCCCAAAACCCCTTAGTATGACATGTTCAGGATAATCTTGATAGACTGAGTCAGGTTTTCAGTAGAGATTGTTCAGGAAGTTATCTGCACCATGTATAGTCAGCAGATATAGATTAGATCTTAAAGTTACTGAAGAACTGAGAAGGTACTGAGTAACTGAAGAATCAGTAGTACTAAAGAATCGATGAATCAAAGAATCGGAAGAATCAAGAATCAAGAGAATCAATGTTCGTAATGATATCAAGATGTTTGAAGGAATGAAGACTCGATATAATCGAAAAACTCAAGATGTCACTAAAGACATCAAGACTCAAGATGTCATCAAGACAATGAAGACTCGTAAGATATCGAATACTCAAAGATAACCTCGAATGTTCGAGAGGCAATCAAAAAATATCTATCTGAAGACTACAAAAATTGAGAAAAACACAAATGTTCAGAAAAGTAGATATTGCCCAAAACATTCATATGCGCATAAAAAGGAACTAAGTCTAAGTGTTGTTTAAGGTTGTCTCATTCGAGAGATTGACCAAAAAGAGCACTTTTGTTTGTCTACATTCATCAAGACAAGAACCAATCGAGAGGAAGACAACATCAGATTTTTATCGACAATCGAAAGTGACAGACCTCTAATCATGTCGAGAGTACTAAGTTCCAGATCGCAAAAAATTGGTGATTGACTACATGGTCGATATTTCCTAAAACTTGCAAGGGAGTGTTCAAACCCTAAATATAGCCGCTCATCAAACACCGAAGAGGAAAACCTTGATACTATCTCCTCCAACGGATAGTTTTTCAAGAGTGACCTTGGTGAAGGTTGCTATAAATACCAAAGACCTTCTACATTGAGAGGTTACGGAAATTTCAAGCAACTCAAGAGCTCATTCGTATTATTGCAAATTGAAGCACTCGAAAACCCTAGAATTTCCCAAGTGTTTCACATTGGAGAGAGCTCACTATTCTAAGCCTAGATTGATAGAAATATCCAAAGCTTAGAAGAGATATCCTAGCCTTTGCATCTGTTCTTATTGTAAAGGATATCTCACCCTAGTTGGAAACCAACCCAAAACCCAAACCCTTTGTTAAGGTAGTTTGTGTGTGATTTGTTGGTGAGTTAAAGTTGTAAAGAGTTAGTAAGCTACAAAAGTTAGCCGAGAAAACTCTAGAGAAGAAGTTAGTAAGCTACTTGTGGTAGTCCTAACACTTGTGTGTGTTTGAGTTAGTAAGTCGCAGAGAGTCACCCGTAAAACTCAAGGTAGAAAAGTGAGTAAGCTACAGTGAGTTAGCCTGAAAGCTTTAGGAAGTGGTTAAGGAATTTCTCTGAAGATCAGAGAGAGTGAATGTAGGAGCTTGAGTCTCTGAACCACTATAATTGCTGTGTTGTTTGCTTTCTGTACTGCATTCTTATATGTTGCATGTTTTTCACTGAAAGCATATTTCACTGATATTCAGTTGGAACCAATCCACTGAACACACATCAAATTGATCACAACCTTAATCACTGTTTTATCGAAGGGAAGATTTTCAGCAAAGCTAAAACGAGTATAAACTTAGGGCCAACCATTCCGCACACTTGAGTAGCTAGAAACGAGATAGTTACCAAATCGAACTAACTCTCATCGAGGGTTCAAGAAGATAATTATCGATCCAAGCTCTTAAGGATCTCTCGATAAACTTCGAGTTCGGTTTGGAAATAATCTGAAGCTTCGAAAAAAGCAGATCATTGTCATTGTCTTCGTAAACTTTGACTCGTGGCAATCCATGCTTCTCGTAAAAATTATCGGATAACGACCCATCCGACCTCGGAAAGAAAAGTTTTAAAAATCACTGAACACGTGTATTCCCCCCATACACGTGTGAGACTCGTTAGCACCGGGACCAACACGGATTATTTATGCAAAAAATAATAAAAGATACTCATGATATTTTTTTTTAGTTGGAATAATGATGATTAATCTTAAAAATTAAAGTAACATAAATTTAATGATAGCAACTTTTTAAAGCAACGATAATTATGGAGATTTTAAAGAAAATATGAAAACTATTTAAAAAAGGATAAATTTGACTGCATTAAATGTCATTTAATGATAATATAAATGTGTAGAGATTCATATATTTTGGTAATATCCCCCAAGCTCACAAATTAAAAAGTAGCATTAAATTTTTGTAATTTAATTGAAGTTTCTATTCTCCTTTCCTTTTAAAGTTTCGGATTTATGTATATATATATGTATACAAAGAAAGTGAGGATTGTTATTTATCAATTCAAACTCTATAAATATAAGTTTTACATATTGTTAATTTCATTACAATTTACATATAGCTTTAATGATGTGCTTAATTCAAGTATTACTAATTTTTGTTATTAGTATGTGTCTAGATTGATTGTGATGTATACTCTTCAATTTAATATATGAGTATCATGATCTCATCTTTATAAAATATGTAATTAATCAAATATGATATATGGCTAATTATTTATCATATTGTACAATTATATGAATGATATCATCTCATAATTAAAGTAATCAAATAGTTTAGTCGAATTGTGCACAAAGTGTCAATGTTTAGTTTTTTGGAATACTTAACGGCAATATGTATATATGCGCCAAAATTAGAAATTTTCCCCGTATGTATTAAAAGTATTTAATTGTAATAAAAGTATTTAATACAAACCGTAGTTTTTTTTAACATGAAAGTCATTAAATAATATCACATTTTATTAATTTATTGTTATATATTTTTAGTATCACTTCAATTTATAGATTATAATTATTCTTTTAATTATTAATTGCCATATTAATTGATAACTTAATCATGAAAAATATTTTTTTAACACTTTAATAAACTCACGGGCTGGCAAAAAAGTGTTAAAGTGTTCAATAGTATTTAATATTTTAAAGTGTTAAAGTGAGTAATCTATTAATACCTTTGTGTTAAATATTAGTTTAAATAAACACTTTAACCTAATATTTAATATTTTAAGTTATAAACGCACGTCCATAATGCCATACTAAACGTTAAAATAAATTAATCCACTAATATAATACATGATAGCGAAATAATTTAATTAATATTTAATTGCATCAAATGTTCAGTAGTATTTATCAACTTTCACTAATAAAAATTAATTACGGATTTAATTTCACCCTAAATTCAAGCCCTTACTAATTACAGTATTTTTAATAATTTTTTTTATTAACATTATAAATTTATTTAGTTATTTAGTTATTTTTATTTTGCACACATTATTCACTTTCTAAATGTGGAGTACATGCCATCTACCTATAAATATATGCATTTCCCATTTTTATTTCACACAACTCTCCATTATACTTGTGATGATTAAGTAGTTTTACTATTCATTTGCAAATTATTTTATTTCTTTAGAATCTAATAATTCGAGTTGTCTTTCATTTCAGTTTGTTGATCTTCCCTCAACATGGCGTCCGTATTATCGTTGATTAAACATGTTAATGCTTCCAAAACGACATGGTTGCTAAAATTACGTTGCGTTCATGTGTATGAAACTCCTGCTTATGCACCCAATAATCCTTTAAGAAATCTGGAATGTGTATTCCATGATTCAGAGGTTTTTTGTATAATCAATCTTTACCAATTGCTATATTTTTTGCTATAAGTGTCTCCAAATATATTTTTTTGTCCCACGTGAATATAATCATTTTCGTGTGTCATTTTCTTCAAGAGAGAATGTTGGGTTTATGAATTAAAAAATGACTTTTCTTCTTATTTTTCAAGGATATGAAGAAAAATATATCTCTAAATATATTTTGTAATAAAAGCTCTGATTGGTTTTTCGTATAATCTATCTTTACATATTTTAACATATGCATTCACATTTTATTTTTTTTCATTTAATATATATATATTTTTTCATGTATAGGGTGATAGGATTCATGCTACCATCAAGCCATATCATTTTGATAAGTTCAAGGATAATATTGTGGAAGGCAGATTGTACACTCTTCGAAATTTCATTGTCACTCCCGACAAATCTTCGTTTAAGACGACCATTAACAAATTTAAGATCCAGTTCATATCTAATACTCGATTGATTCAAGCAGCTGATGTGGATTTTCCTTTCAACATGTTTCTCTTTAGGGACTTTTCACAGTTAACAATTGATAATGATATCGATGAGAATCTTCTTATTGGTAACTAGATATACCATGAATATTTTTATATATTGTTATGTATGAATATTTTTTTTTAAATATATAATTAGTTCATTTATTTTTATCATTTAATTTAATTCTTTCATTATGTAGATGTAATAGGTCGAGTCTATTATATTGGTGATATTGTTGATAGACAAGTTGGGTCAAGAACTACAAAATTATTGGATTTGACCATAGAGGACAGTGTGTAAGTATTTTTTTTATATGTATATTAAATTTTTAATTCTTTTTGTTATTTACATTTTTTTTTTATATATTTAATACAAGGGGTTCGCTGTTGAAAGTTTCTCTTTGGGGTGATTTCATTGATGAATTGAAAAAAGTGCATGCATCTGGATATGAAACTCCACCTGTACTTATTTTCAAAATGTTTCGACCAAATTTTTTTAATGGTATGTTTATTGACAAATGTCTAAGTTGTTAAAAAAAGTTTATATTAAAATTTGTACCTTAATTTTCAGGTGAAGTATCAATGTCAAATTCCTTCAATACCTCCCAAATTATTTTTGGTAATGACATTAAGGAAATTTCTGATCTGAAAAAGAGGTAAAATTATGTACGTTCAAAAAAATTTGAAGAGGTTTTTATATGAAATGCACATTAATAATTCTTTTCTATTTTTTATAGTTTTGCTATTAAATCGAAAGATAAAGAAATATGTGGGTCATTTTCGTGGTCTTCTCTGTATGAAGCCGGTGAAGGCAGTGATGTTTCTAACTTTGATGTGAAGTCAATTGATTGGATTCTTCGAAATAGTGTGGTTAGTGTTTATATAAAATATTATTTTTTTCTCTTTTTTTTTGAATAATATTAATTTTTAAATTGCATTTTATAATTTTTAGTCTGTTTAATTTTCAGGTTGGTATGTATTGGATATGTGCTACAATAATTGAGTTGGAGTCATATGATAACTGGTGGTTTTATTTCCGTAAGAAATGTTCTAGAAAAGTATTTAAGAACAGTGGAAAATTTTCTTGCTCTAAATGTGGAATGGATGATGTTCCCACTGTTATAAGGTATATATGTTACAATTTTTATTTTTGTATGCACACATTTTTTTTTTACAATTTTTTATTTATCGTAGCTAATTTTGTTTTTTTTTGGAAATTGAAGTCGTTGTTAATATGGTTTTTATAATGAATAATGTTTCTAGACATGGGATAAGGGTTATTGTTGAGGATGGTACGAACAATTTTACGCTCAATGTGGGACAATATTTGTAGTGAGTTGCTTCACAAAAGAGCTTATGAATTGTTGGAGAATTGTAAAGACGTAAGTTTTAATAATCAATTTTGTTATATTTGTTCAATTGTTATATATATAAATATATATATATATATATATACATATTAAATTATCATTATTAATAATATAAAATATTTCTTATTCTAAATTTATTTTTATCGTCATTATATTTCAGAAGGATGGATATAATATCCCGCTTGAGATCCAGGATCTTCTCGATCGCACACTTTTGTTTAAACCTGGAGAAATTGCCCAACAGAACAACACTTTTAGTGTTGTCAAGGTGAATACGGATTCATCAATGATAAACAAATATTCAACTCTTCCTGAATCTAACGAGGTGTGAATATTTATCTTACATACTATTGTGTTAATTTTTCAGATAATTTATACAACTGTAAATAAGTTTTATATTACATTGTTATAATATCTAAAAAAATTGTTCAACACCATTTGTTTTACAGCATGGCAATGAGAATTTCTGTAATACCCCATCCCAGTTTTAATAAGAATAATAAAAGAAATGATCATAATAAAATAAATATTTGATTTAAGGATTTTATTCAAATGATTTTAGAGTGTATAGGCTTGCAAATGTTTTGATTTTCCAGGGAACGGACGAGCACTTCGAACCGAGAGTACTCCTAGCACTGTAATAAAACATTTAATTAAGATTTGGTCATAAAATATTTAATAATAATATTTAATTTCAATATAAAGAAAGGAAATTCAATATTATCAACGAATTAGGATTTTCGATATAAAAATAAAAAATCTGACGAATAATAAAAATGACGATGGAAAATTTACTTTGTCTAACTAAATTAGAATTTTAGATAAACTTTAAGAAAAATTGAATTTTTAATTAAATAATTAAATAAATAATTTTTATCTCAGAAAGTGACGATTTAATTGCTAAAGTTCTAAACAATTATTTCTAATGAAGCCGTGAATTTTAATTAACGGAACTGCGACTCTAGAATACGGATAATACTAATTGTAATAAATATCACGATCAAATAAATATCCTAAGATATTCGTTTATAACCACAAACGACACTTGGCCCACGCTTCGCCACATATCATGTTACTATTCATATTAAGAAAAATATAAATTAATCACCTCATTTTCCTATACCTCTTCAGCCGTGCCTCTCCTCTCATTCCTCTATAAATAAGCACCTCCCCTTCATAATTTACACAACACTTGATCAAGGCGAAGCCCTGCAAAAATCAAAACCCAACTCCCCCAAAATTCACTCTCTTCTCCAAACCCATCGGCCACCATCACCTTCAAGTTTTGATCCTTCTCCTTCCATGGGAGCAGCTGATTTTTCTTCACTTCCAGCTGGAAGGAGCTTCATCCATCATCTATCAAGGTATATAATCCATACAATTCTTATAATCCATGAAAAAGATAAGAAATCACTTTCTTTACTCCATGAAGCTCACGACTTCATCCTCTCTTTCTCACTCTTCAATTTTTCTTGAATTCAAGCATGAAACCATCATCTAACATGTATTCAAGGAGCTTCAAGCTACTAAACATCTGAGTCCTCGAAGATCCCAGCAAAAAACAGAGGAGGAGAACGACAAAGATAACCTCCAAACAAAATTCGAAACCTGTGTTCGTATGATTTTCGGTGAGATTGTTGAGTACTTTAATGTATTGGAATTTGCTAATTTAGAACTCGTACGTGTTGTTTGAAGTGTAAACTTGATGCTCGTATTTTTGGTTTTCAAAAATTGTGCCGTTATGCTGCCGAAATTTACGCTCAAATATGTCAAGTTGAAACGTCAAAACTGTTTCCGGCTGTTTTTCGGCTACGCTATCGAGTACTCTGTTGTACAGAAAATCTGTGTTTTAAAACACCGTTGTGCTCCCTTATATGTGAAATATGTGATCGTAGTCTCAGTACTCAATTTTTCTGTCGTTATGCTGTTCGTTTTTACGATTAAACATGGTCATTCGAAAACTGGAATTTTCAGAAAAACTGCTACTCAAATTTCCTAAATAATAACTTTAAAAATTCATATCTCGAGTTCTAGAAATCATTTTGAGATGAAACCAGCGGCAAGTTAAAATAAATCAAGTGTACTGTATTCTTATAAAATCTCGTAATTTTTCATCGGGTAGAATCGGAGTTATGATTTATTTCAAAAAGTGTGACGTGCTGGAAAAATTCTGTAATTTTAGTGTGACTGAGGTAACTTCACTCGTCTATAACTTTCTGATAAAAACTTCTTTTGAACTGAGACAAAAAGGATTATAATCTCTACACACTGTAGTTGCTAAATATGAAAATTTGAGTCATTTCATTTATTTTATAAAAAGTTATGTATGTTCTAAAAGTAAGACAAAAACTGGGAGTTTTCTTTGAAAAAGGAATGTGATTCAAATACCTGACTTTCATGACACTTTTAACCAAATTATGTTCGTTATTTTCTGAATTTTTTTCATGACAGTAAACTTCAAATTACAACCTTTAAAAACCTTAAATTTTCACCTTGATCGGATAAGCGAATCAACGGGAAACAGCTCGCAAAATTGGAACAAAATCACACAGTTTTGGGACACTAACTTTCTGAAAAATGTCAAAACTAAATACTGAAACTTTTAAAAGACTATTGGATAGTATTATGATTATTTGGATAATTTTTCTTTCACGAACCTTATGTGCTTTATATTTTCTTTTAAGCCACAAACTTTAAGTCCTTTAAGATCTATTTTCGAGAAATAATTTTAGGACTTTCATTAATAAAATTCTATAGCCATTTAAAGTAAAAGTTCGACAAAAACTCACGATTAAGGAAATTTAAAGAACGGGGTTTAAAGTCATCCGTAAACTTATGAATAATTTACTTAAATCAAGAGTAATTAATGACGAGAACATGAATATTGTGCTAGGGGAAGTGCTTCTCAAATCAAAGCTCGGACGATCACTGTCACGCTCAAACTCTCAAACCGGTTTCAAAGTTTGTAATTTTCTTAAAAGTTAATAAGGTGGGTGATATTATTTGTATGCAGTGGTTTATGTAA
The DNA here is from genome assembly GCA_037126765.1 of Stenogyne calaminthoides. NCBI lineage: Eukaryota > Viridiplantae > Streptophyta > Magnoliopsida > Lamiales > Lamiaceae > Stenogyne > Stenogyne calaminthoides. The sequence goes on from JBBCBC010000001.1 coordinate 24,133,107, forward strand.
CAGTGATTGTTGGTGTATTCTGAACTCGACTAAAACAAACACAAATCTATAACCAAGAACACAAGAAAACAATAAATAAAATAGACAAGTTTATGAATGATATACTATGTATCTTACGAGATACATAAGATGCGATTTCACGAAGGAGGTGGGAAGTTGTAAGAGGGGATTGAACGTGGTAGCTGTTACCAGTGTACCACATGATAATTATCATGCGATGTAGGTTGAAAGCGACAAGGGGATTGCATGTGGTCGGAGCAACCAGTGTCCCAAAATGAATCCAAATGATCTAAATGAAATGCTTATGATCGAATGATCATGATGGATGATATATTATGAATATCATCGATGTTTATGAAACTAAGCTACTAATAAGATTACCATAAGAAACCAAGGTACGAACGAGTCTATACAAAGACTCCGTACAATCCTCCAACAATCATCTACGCAAAAGCGTATGAATAAATCTTTAATAAAATACCTAGATAATTATATTTCGGTGACCAGTATGAGTAACAGTGTACAAGTTGCCCGCTGAGATTTTTATCTCACCCCCCCATAGTTTGATATTTTCAGGAAAATGAATCGAGAGGGGTCGGAGCTGTTGCAGGGATGACATGGAGTTTCCCTTGGTTAATGATAATAATATATAGATATGACTCTTTAAATAAATGTTTCGTTTTTATGATTGGTGAATTTATTCTTATGCCGAGCAACAAACTCTTTTGAAGATTGCTCGATGATTAAAATATATGCTATCTTATAAGCGACTGATTTTATTATAACGTCATAATCTAGTTTTATTAAACGGGCCCACACTGTTTTTTCATAACTTATATTTGTCATTAATACTTTTCGCTGCAAAATGTAATACTTATGCTTGTCGTTATATTTAAAAAAAAAATTAAGCTCAAATTTTACAATCACTAAGTGGCGACCCGAGTTTAGAGTGTCGAAGGTGCAAGAGCCGGCATTCTGGATTCGGGGCGTTACAGGTGGTATCAGAGCCTAGGTTCAACTTTCGGACAAAATCTAAAATATAATTTTCATATTAAAATCTTTTTATAAAATATTTCCGAAAAAGAACTTGCCTTAATATATAAACATACTAGTAATTAGAAAAATTTGAAAGTTGAATATAAAATGCTTAATAGAAATATTATGCTAATATATGAACTACTTGAACTAAGTTACTTGTGGGAAAATGTGTCTCCTGCCTAAGCCGAAGCACCTCGAGGTATTTATTTGTTTTAAAGATTTTCAAGTAAGATTATGATTTTAGAAAGGTTTCAAGGACATTGACTTGCATAATTTACGGAAGTTACGAAAGTGAGAAATGATAAGCTATGCATTGATACGACATGTTTATGAAATGAAAGAAAATGTAACATGTTTATGAAATGAAAGGAAATGTTAAGAAATGATTTACTCATTTTCTCATGGTACAAGTGGAAGTTATGGAAATATTTTACATGCATTCACGATACTTATAATATCATCTGAATACTCTCAGTTTTAAACCTTTAGATCTCTATATATTGTGGAATATAAGACGGACCTAGAATGACTCCCATCACTTGAACTACAGTCCCTATATCACTGTATAGTCTAGAAGGCACTAGATGCGTATAATCTTATTTTATCTTATTGGGACTGTTGGTTGTTTTAAATGGAGGTCACTCCATGTTTTAAACGGTTATATATATTATTCTACAATTTACTTCAAGTGAGTTTGTTTTATTCTATCCGATATTTTTACCCAAATTATCGCTATTGACATGCGATCAATGGTTCCTAAAATTACAGTTGTCGATCCGTCATTGTGCCACTGGTGCACACAGTGTGTTCCAATGTTCTGCGTATTCCAATGTATAACTTGTGCCAGTACCGTGTTAATTACGATAATTGGGTTTTGTTTTTATAATTTTTCTCATACCTATATGTTATAACTATATTTATTCTTCTCTCTTCAGACCCTCATTGACTAGTAGAATGGTACCACCTCGTGAACGTGGACTACCTCATAAGAAAGCCCAAGAACCTCTAAAAGGTCCTATTGAGCAAGGACGACCTTCGAATGCTGAACTAGTACAATCACCTCTAATACTGATGCCTCAACCCAGACCTCGAACTTATAAAGTCATCGAAGAATTTCAAAGTCTACAACCACCTCAATTTAGAGGAAATGAAGGGCCTGTAGCAACAGAAGAATGGACAGCTGAGATTGAAAGAATTTTTGGACTCATGGACTTGACTGAAGAACAAAAAGTCTTTTGTGCTCGGCTCCAACTAACAGAGGATGCAGCTCAATGGTTGAACTCATGTGAGCGTACCTTAGGAATAGAAGGAGTACAATCCCGAGTTTGGAGCGACTTTAAGGGAACTATGTTGGCACGTTACTTCCCTCAAACGCTATACATCTGCGAGGATTTGGAAACTATCAACCCTCGCCAAGAAATATTCACTATGATGGAGTGCGAACATCATTTCAACTACTTGTCTATGTATGTTACTCCATTAGAGGATATCAATTGGGAGGACAAACCAAAGAAGCTTGCTAAACAACTAGCTACGTCTACAGGACCACGGATCATACGATCATGTCCTTCGTGTGGCAAAGGCATGGAGGGATATGCTCGAAGAGGAAAAGAATATGCTACAAATGCCTCAAACCCGGTCACGAAATAGTTGATTGCCCTGAATTAAACATTGGAAGACAACCAATGGGAAACATATTGGTGAGACCACCACCAAGGAAGGATAACCATCCAACTTGGATAATTGGAAAAAATACTCAACTTCAGAGGGAATGTGGAAGGGCTAAAGAGAAAAAAATGCTTGAGGAAATGGAGCCGATGGAGATTGATGCCAAAAAAGCAATAAGATTTGAACAAGGATTGAGGCCTGAGGTCAAAGAGATCATAGAAGGATTGAAATTGGCAACTTACGAAGAGGTTTTTAATCGAGCATTGACTGTCTTGATTGGTTTAGGATTAGAGTTCGAACAAGCTCCAACAGCTGTGTTTGTCAACCATAATTGGCAGTCAAACTTCAAGGGAAACCCTTGCCTGCCACCAGGAGGAAACAACTTCAATGTGCCGAGAACCACACCAAGCTGTCTCAACTGTGGGAAGAGACACTTGGGAGTATGCCTCCAGGGAACTAGAAATTATTATCGTTGTCATCAGACGGGGCATAAAACCACTAAATGCCCGATGTCACCAAATTTTCGACACCCTATGATGAGCAATCCTAATCATCAACCAATGGGAACCAATCAGTATCAATTGGGCAACTTTCAAGCTCGACAACTTCCTACACGTAACAACCACCTACCCAGACCATCGAGAAGAGGTCTGTCCTACCAAAGCCAGCAAATTAAGACGAGCTTATAAAAATGCTAACTTCGGAGACGGAAAGGAGAGTGAAGAATCAATGCTATACTAGTATCAGGAATCACCCGAGCAACATGAAAGCCTAGCAGGTATATTGCTTGTGCTTGAAATACCTATGAATGTATTGTTTGATACATGAGCATCCCACTCTCTTGTATTTGAAAGATCGAGGGAGTCGGGAATAGAAAGTATTGACGGACACATTCTTAAAGTGAATACTCCATCAAAATACAAAATCAAGAAGGTTGAGCGAAGCTAGATTTGGTTAGACATCGAACAAATACCAAATTTTGCGTTCTTAAGATGAAGACCTAGATAAATTTAAGATGAGCTAGTTTTGACACGCAAGTATAAGTATAGGAAGACGAGTATTTACATAGTTACTTTCTCTTATATATTAAGATCGGGTAGAATGTTTAGAAGTACAGTCGAACTATTTAGAAATAGAATTAAACTTTTTCGCTACGTTGACAACCTCGTTTACACCAAAGGGTTTAGTGTAAGTGAATTTTGGGGACAAAATTCTTTTGAGTGGAGGAGGATATGCCGACAACGCATCTGAACCAAACAAGGATGTGACATCATGCAACATGGAGAAGACATTCCGTATGCATCACAATGGCCAAAGTCATACCAACAAATTATCTAACTTGTGATTTGAGAATCTCACTTTCAACTCGTGGAATTCATCTACAACAGAAGCTGCCAAAGAACGATATACACAACACCATTTGAAACACTTTATGGAAAGAATAGAAGATTGCTTAACGTTGAGACGAAGTTGGATATCGTAAGATTCTCGAACTAGAACTTGTACAGAGATTAGTGAAAATCATTTCGAAGATCGAGGAAATGATCAAGGTGACACAAGAGTATCAGAGACCGTATGGCGACACTCGGAGAAAGGATTTACATTTCGAACTTGACGAGAAAGTATTTTCTTAGAATTTCACCGAGGGAGAAATTGATTCGTTTGGGAAGAGACGCAAGATGAAGTCTCGCTACGTAAAACCACTCGACTTTTTCATTTAGGATGGAGATGAAATCTATCATTTAGCTTTACCAACCAAACTGTCTCGAGTACATTAAGTGTTTCATACTTTAGACGATGAAATAAATATAGAGGTAACTTGGATCAGTTTTAGAAACTTAGAATTAAGGCGTGATTTTGTTTAGAGGAAATGAACATGAGAAACTTAGGAAGGACGCTTCATGGTTATAGGAATCGAGAATATTTTGGGTTTTGTAGACATGGAAAATAAGAAGGAATTATTTTGGAAAATGGAAATGATCTTAGAGAAATAACCGCAATGACTAAGAGAACCGAGTAAGAGAAATTTCGGGGACGAAATTCTTTTAAGGGGGTAGGGATGTAATACCCCGTCCCAGTTTTAATAAGAATAATAAAAGAAATGAGCTTAATAAAATAAATATTTGATTTAAGGATTTTATTCAAATGATTTTAGAGCGTATATGTTTGCAAATGTTTTGATTTTTCAGGGAACGGACGACCACTTCGAACCAAGAGCACTCCTAGCACTGTAATAAAACATTTAATTAAGGTTCGGTCATAAAATATTTAATAATAATATTTAATTTCAATATAAAGAAAGGAAATTCAATATTATCAACGAATTAGGATTTTCGATATAAAAATAAAAAATCTGATGAATAATAAAAATGACGATGGAAAATCTACTTTGTCTAACAAAATTAGAATTTTAGATAAACTTTAGGAAAAATTGAATTTTTAATTAAATAATTAAATAAATAATTTTCGTCTCTGAACGTGACGATTTAATTGCTAAAGTTCTAAACAATTATTTCTAATGAAGCCGTGAATTTTAATTAACGAAACTGCAACTCTAGAATACGGATAATACTAATTGTAACAAATATCGCGATAAAATAAATATCCTAAGATATTCGTTTATAACCACAAACGACACTTGGCCCACGCTTCGCCACATATCATGTTACTATTCATATTAAGAAATCACCTCATTTTCCTATCCCTCTTCAGCTGTGCCTCTCCTCTCATTCCTCTATAAATAAGCACCTTCCCTTCATAATTTACACAACACTTGATCAAGGCGAAGCCCTGCAAAAATCGAAACCCAACTCCCCCAAAATTCACTCTCTTCTCCAAACCCATCGGCCACCATCACCTTCAAGTTTTGATCCTTCTCCTTCCATGGGAGCAACTGATTTTTCTTCACTTCCAGCTGCAAGGAGCTTCATCCATCATCTATCAAGGTATATAATCCATACAATTCTTACAATCCATGAAAAAGATAAGAAATCACATCCTTCACTCCATGAAGCTCAAGGCTTCATCCTCTCTTTCTCACTCTTCGTTTTTTCTTGAATTCAAGCATGAAACCATCATCTAACATGTATCCATGGAGCTTCAAGCTACTAAACATCTGAGTCCTCAAAGATCCCAGCAAAAAACAGAGGAGGAGAACAACAAAGATAACCTCCAAACAAAATTCGAAATTGTGTTCGTATGATTTTCGGTGAGATTGTTGAGTGCTTTAATGTGTTGGAATTTGCTAATTTAGAACTCGTACGTGTTGTTTGAAGTGTAGAATTGATGCTCGTATTTTTGGTTTTCAAAAATTGTACCGTTATGCTGCCGAAATATACGCTAAAATATGTCAAGTTGAAACGTCAAAACTGTTTCCGGCTGAATTTCGGCTACGCTGTCGAGTACTCTGTTGTACTGGAAATTTGTGTTTTAAAACACCGTTGTGCTCCCTTATATGTGAAATATGTGATCGTAGTCTCAGTACTCAATTTTGCTGTCGTTACGCTGCTCGTTTTTACGATTAAACATGGTCGTTCGAAAACTGGAATTTTCAGAAAAACTGCTACTAATATTTCCTAAATAATAACTTTAAAAATTCATATCTCGAGTTCTACAAATAATTTTGAGATGAAACCAAAGGAAAGTTATAATACATCGAGTGTACTGTATTCTTATAAAATCTCGTAATTTTTCATCAAGTAGAATCGGAGTTATGATTTATTTCAAAAAGTGTGATGTGCTGGAAAAATTCTGTAATTTTAGTGTGACTGAGGTAACTTCACTCGTCTATAACTTTCTGATAAAAACTTCTTTTGAACTGAGACAAAAAGGATTATAATCTCTACATACTGTAGTTGCTAAATATGAAAATTTGAGTCATTTCAGTTATTTTATAAAAAGTTATGTATGTTCTAAAAGTAAGACAAAAACTGGGAGTTTTCTTTGAAAAATGAATGTGTTTCAAATACCTGACTTTCATGACACTTTTAACCAAATTATGTTCGTTATTTTCCAATTTTTTTTCATGACAGTAAACTTCAGATTACAACCTTTAAAAACCCTAAATTTTGACCTCGGTCGGATAAGCGAATCAACGGGAAACAGCTCGCAAAATTGGAACAAAATCACAGAGTTTTGGGACACTAACTTTCCGAAAAATGTCAAAACTAAATACTGAAACTTTTAAAAGACTATTGGATAGTATTATGATTATTTGGATAATTTTTCTTTCACGAACCTTATGTGCTTTATATTTTCTTTTATGCCACAAACTTTAAGTCCTTTAAGATCTATTTTCGAGAAATAATTTTAGGACTTTCATTAATAAAATTCTATAGTCGTTTAAAGTAAAAGTTCGACAAAAACTCACGATTAAGGAAATCTAAAGAACGGGGTTTAAAGTCATCAGTAAACTTACGAATAATTTACTTAAATCAAGAGTATTTAATGACGAGAACATGAAAATGTTGTGCTAGGGGAAGTGCTTCTCAAATCAAAGTTTGGACGATCACTGTCACGCTCAAACTCTCAAACCGGTTTCAAAGTTTGTAACTTTTCTTAAAAGTTAATAAGGTGGGTGACATTATTTGTATGCAGTGGTTTATGTAACAGTGATTGTTGGTGTATTCTGAACTCGACTAAAACAAACACAAATCTATAACCAAGAACACAAGAAAACAATAAATAAAATAGACAAGTTTATGAATGATATGCTACGTATCTTACGAGATACATAAGATGCAATTTCACGAAGGAGGTGGGAAGTTGTAAGAGGGGATTGCACGTGGTAGCTGTTACCAGTGTCCCACATGATAATTATCATGCGATGTAGGTTGGAAGCGACAAGGGGATTGCATGTGGTCGGAGCAACCCGTGTCCAAAATGAATCCAAATGATCTAAATGAAATGCTTATGATCGAATGATCATGATGGATGATATATTATGAGTATCATCGATGTTTATGAAACTAAGCTACTAATAAGATTACCATAAGAAACCAAGGTACGAACGAGTCTATACAAAGACTCCGTACAATCCTCCAACAATCATCTACACAAAAGCGTATGAATAAATCTTTAATAAAAGACCTAGATAATTATATTTCGGTGACCAGTATGAATAACAGTGTACAAGTTGCCCGCTGAGATTTTTATCTAACCCCCCCACAGTTTGATATTTTCAGGAAAATGAATCGAGAGGGGTCGGAGCTGCAACAGGGATGACATGAAGTTTCCCTTGGTTAATGATAATAATATATAGATATGACTCTTTAAATAAATGTTTCGTTTTTATGATTGGTGAATTTATTCTTATGCCGAGCAACAAACTCTTTTGAAGATTGCTCGATGATTAAAATATATGCTATCTTATAAACGACTGATTTTATTATAACATCATAATCTAGTTTTAATAAACGGGCCCACACTGCTTTTTCATAACTTATATTTGTCATTAATACTTTCCGCTGCAAAATGTAATACTTATGCTTGTCGTTATATTTAAAAAAAAAAAATTAAGCTCAGATTTTACAATCACTAAGTGGCGACCCGAGTTTAGAGTGTCGAAGGTGCAAGAGCCGGCATTCTGGATTCGGGGCGTTACAATTTCCAAGCTGTTGGTAGTGAAATTTCCAATATGTCTAAGGTTATCTTTCATTTTTTTAATATGTTTTTTTTATTATTATGTATTATATATAAATTTTCTAATCAATACAAAATTTTATTATACATTACCTTTTTTTTCCATATACTTTTATTAGGTTGGTTCAACATGCGATGACTCCATTTCACCCAACAAAAACATTCCATACTGATGTTGTTTGTCTTGAAGAAACTGATGCAGTGCTAAAACGATCATTTGATGACAAGTTATCCTGCAGTGGATCTTTAAAGAAGGCCAAATCGATTTTATATGTTGAGTCTGAGAATTAGTGATCGACATATTTCTAAGTTTATATGTTATACTTGGGTGCTCATAATATTGAACCTATTATTTTCTTTGTCATTTTATAAGAAAATTTTGCATTTTCCACTGTGTTTGAATTCCCAACATCAGACTATATGTGGTTTTATTTATATGTTTTATTTTGATTGTGTAGCGCATAAATTATGTGCTGCATAATATGAGTATGGATATATATATATATATATATATATAAAGCCGAATCATTAATCCTAATTTTAAAATTCTAATTTTTTAAATTAAACTTAATCATAATGTGTATCATTATATATTCATGATTATTTAATTTCATTATTTGCGTATTTTTTTGTTTCCTATATTTAATTGATGAAAATTAATTTAAGAAATTTAAATATTTTTATTGCTATTGGCATTTATTTATTCTCTTTATATAATATATGAGAAAGTTGATTTAGGAAATTATAACAGACACTTTTCTTGGAAAATATATTTTCTAATATGGGCATATACAATCAAGTGAGTTTTCTTTTAATTTTGGGATTAATCAACTTAATTTTTATCAGTATGGCGAAATCAGAGAATGTAAACCTTTTCTTATAAGTATGACCTAATCTTCTCAAGGTTAAAAATATTTGGCTAGCTAGCTTTCAAAAGGTGCACAACATTTTAATGTTTTGCCAAACATCCCCTATATAAATGAAACCGAATTAAGTTGATAAACACTCAAATTTCCATATGCATAATCAATTAATCGTAAGACGAAAACTTGAACCAATTTCCAAAACCATTTACATGTTTTTCAACTTGCAACTTAGACGAAAACTTCCATATTGTTCCATACATGTCTGTAGGGGGTGGAGAAAATCCCGGTATACCGCACTTATCGTATCGAAAAATATCGATTTTATCGAAAATTTCGGTATACCGCACATGATTTCATATGCAAGCTACACTCAAATTCAACAAGTATTAAAACAGTATTGAAATCTTGAAACTCTGAATACTGCAAGAATTTGGGAAATATTCATACAAAGTTTTCCAATCCTAAAATAACAATAATTAATTTCATATAAATAACTCTTGAAAGTATAGTAGAAAAATTATTTATATTTCACATTATCAGTCCAAAAACACAATGTGATTAACTATATTATTGCATAATACTAATTAAATAAAACCCTAAACATTAACGGCCATCAAAACAAGAAAAGAACAATCAATAAGTATTTTTATTAAATTGAATGTGGTGTAATACAATTAATAAGAATTAAAATCTATAATCTTAATATTATAGATACCCTTCAAGTATTTGATTCCCCGATAAGCCGCATCATCTTCAGCTTCTTCAGAAGAATTCAAATATGTCACCATATATAACATGCACATCGTCAATGTCGTTGAGATAAACAATTGACCTGAAAATAGGTACAAACTCGGTTCCAATCTCATTAGTATCATATAAAACTGTTAAAATTCCTAACTTCATAACTAAATCTCTAAGAATTGTCTTAAAGTTAACAGTAACAACAACTTGATTCATAATATAAAAATAAATAGAATAACACAAGAGATGAAGGTGATATCTTTGGATGAGAGTAAAAAAATTCATACACAAAAAATAAAATGAAACCTTTCTAATGAGATTGGTAAAAATGAATTGTAAAATCTCTCTTTAAATAGATGGGAGAAAATAATTATGTATTATCTTCTATTTAATTCCTATAATCAAGTGATATTTAATTCCTATTAGGGGAGAAATTAGATAGGAAAGAAAATAAAAGTTTATTTATTATATTTTCTTTATTTTCTATAATTATGTACTATCAAATTTAATCTATCGTTATTTATTCTTTAATTGTGCATTGAATTTAATGTGTTTATTGATTTGTTAAATTAATTGATTGCATAATTGATGGGTCTTCAAATCCACATCTTTCCTTGCATAATTTATTCTTTAATTGAAAATCTTTCCTTACACAACCTATTAAAATATTCCACATCTTCAATTATACTTTGTATATGAATAGATTAAAATATTCCTCAAAATCCATATCAACTTTCATAATTTTTTTTCACGCAAGATTGATCCAAATCAAAATTAATATAAGGAATTATGCTATCAAATATCAATTTCTATAATTAAGCCTAATTCTAATTTTTTTTTTATGGAAATTTCTAGAAAATTTTACCATATAAACAAATATACAAATTGAATAAGTCAAATCTGTATCATATGAAAATATTATATAATAGCGTTTTCTTGAAATCATATGAACAAAACATATTCTTGAAATCCTGTGAACAAAACATATTCTTGAAATCAACTCAATGGAGTTTTAGGCTTCGTCGCTGGCCGATTCCTCCGCAGATCGTGGAAACCCTAGCCATGGTGGACAAGGTGAGCATTCAATTTATTTTTCAGCATCAATTTTTTTTAATCCGTTTACGGATTTTATGTTATTTTGGATGTCGATTTTTATTATTTTCCTCCCAACTATATTAATTATTTATATCTTATGTTTTTGTTTGGAAATTGTATGCTATTTGTTGTTTATACCGTGTCTTCGTGGGAAATAGAGTGGTGTTTAATGGGGTATAATTTGTGTTGTTTATGATTTTTTTGTACATTTATATAGAGTGAAATTGAATGTTTGTGTATGTTTTTGTCATATTATTAAGAGGTAATTATATCAATTTAAAATTAGTATTAGAACGAGGTAATGATATCAAATTTGTAATCATATCAAATTATTAAATTATTGGTTAGTCTTGAGCTATTGATAAATTTGCTATTGATAAATTATTGGTTTTAAGAAGAAGAAGAAGAAAAGAAACGCAAAATCACTATTTCCCAGTGCTGATTTGAACGTTTTTAGATATTTGATTGGCTGTTTCTACATAGACTTATTTAATAGAGTTATTATTATTTATGGCTTTTGCTTTTAATATTGGCAAAACCAATGACCACAATAAATATTAATTCTATACTTTCTGATTCAATCTTTAAGAAAACTAATAAATAAGACCTTTAATACTTGTGAATTAATTTAGAAGAACAATTCCATAAAAAAAAAATTATTTTTGAAGAACGAATTAAGCGTAATTCGTTCTATATTAATATTTTATGAAATTTATGTCGTTTGGCTGAAATTATCATATACACTTGTGCCTGAAATTATTCCATAAAATTCGTTCATTAGTTCATTTTTATAATATTCACAATTAGTATAATTATTAATATCATTACTGTTATTATTATATTCTTCCATTGGATATTCATTTATTTTGTTTATTTTATTTTTTTAATGTTTAAAAAATTGTTTTCACGTGGCTATATTACGATCGATCTTACAGGCCTTCGTCAAATCCAAGATATATTTTCTAATGGAACCTTTTATAATGAATTTCTTTTGTATTATATTGGTTCTAATAGAATGGTAAGCTATGTGTTTTTTTTTTGTGGTGGATTGTTTTACAATAATATATTATATCGTGACATTTTATAGTGATCTGATTTTTTTTTTCTTATTTCACAGAGTCTTCCTCTAGCCATTGCTCCTCAAAGAAATTATACTATAACAGATTATTTTGGGCGGTTGTGGCGTGTGAATTATGAATCGAATACAGATGTTAATTTTTTTTATGGACAAGGTTGGGAAAATCTCATTGATTCTTATAAATTGGGATGTGGTGATAGGATCTTTTTATCGTTTTTTCGTTGTGAATTTGCTGATCTATTCGTTCGAGTGTTTGACAAGAATGGTGATCTACGTCAAGCTCAGAATTTTATTGAACGTTATACATATAAGCTCAGAATTTTATTTTATTTTACTTATATATTTACAATAATTTTTATTAACTTGAGGGTTTTTACGATTTTGCTGCCTTTCTCCCATACGTCGATTATGTTCCAGAATTTACCGCTCCTTTTTGAAAGTAAATTAGTAAGTTATATTTTTAACTTGATTATATCTCTCATTAAAATATTAAATTTTGATTTAAACCAATATTAAAATTACAATATTAATAGTGATTTAATTTTATTGTGTATACATATATTTGTAGTCTAATGTGATTTATTTTTTATTCTTATCAAGCCTATACCTCAGTGTTGGGGCAAATCCTTGTGTAATTTAATTCCTGAAAGTTGTCTATTCAAAACGTCTACCGGAATAGTAGTTTATGGTCGCTGCTTCAAGGATGGTGAACAATGGGTGCTGACGTGTAATTGGGAGAAATTTTTTACCCCCTTCTCTCTATTGATTTCTGTTTTCTCGCTCACCATTTTCTACGATGGACAGTATACCTTTGTCATGCATCCATATAAATTTAATGGTTGTTCAGCCTATAAAAATGGTGTAGATTCTTACGAAGGTATTATATAGTTATAATTAATTATAAGCTGTATTTTTAGTTTTGATTAATTATTTTTAATTTTGCTCTAAAATATTTTTTAGATGGTTATGGATTGAACTTCAAGAAACTCGGAATTCAAACTCGTGCATCTTTGGATGTATTGTATGCTGAATTAGGACTTAAAGCTCCCGAGGTTCCTCAAGCTAATTCCTTGGATGACAAATGTGATGTTCATACATTGGTTGATTTAGATAATGAAGGTAAATATATTTTTGTGTTTTCTCTGATTTGTATTAAATATTTATAAAATTTTATTTGTTATGTTTTTACTAATATATATTTCACAGGTATTGGACCAAACTTATCGAATGTTGTTATGGATGAATCCTATAAGCTTACTGTTGATTGCAATCAGTCAGAATTCCATAGGCGCTTGGTATGAATTGTATTATGTCTAACTTTTATTATATATTATTTTTATTTTGACATTATATATATATATATATATATATATATATATATATATATTTAAATTGTGTCTGCAGTATCTTCCAAAGTCTGCAGATCAATTATTTGGAACAGTTTGCTGTAACGTTGCATTGAAGAATTTTGTCACCGGAGAATCTCACATTGTTCAGTATGAACATCGACTAAAAATCACAGGTCGTCGGAGGTCATTTCATCGACGCCTAAAAGGTGATTGGAAAAAGGTTGCTACAAGTGTTGGTTTAACCGAATTAAATAAAGTGAAGTTTTGGAAACAAATTGTTGGAGAAGAGCATGGTTGTGAACCTGTGATTTTCTTTGTCATTTTATAAGGAGATTTTGCATTTTCCATTATGTTTGAATTTTCTTCATCAGACTATATATTGTTTTATTTATATGTTTTATTTTGATTGTTTATCGCCAAAATTATTTGTTTTATAAATCATATTAGACAATTTTCAATAATATAATTTTTTATTGTGTTATACTTTGTTGCTCATAATATTGAACCTATGATTTTCTTTGTCATTTTATAAGGAGATTTTGCATTTTTCATTGTGTTTGAATTTCCCACATCACACTAATTGTGATTTTATTTTCCCACATCATAATATTGAACCTATGATTTTGCACTTTTCATTGTATCGCATAAATTATGTGCTGCATAATATGAGTATGTATGTGTATATATATATAAAAGACGAATCATTAATCCTAATTTTTAAATCCTAATATTTAAATTAAATTTAATCATAATGTGCATCATTATATATTCATGATTATTTAATTTCATTATTTGCGTATTTTTTTGTTTCCTATATTTAATTGATGAAAATTAATTTAAAAATTGCACCAGAAATCACACCATAAACGATTTCAACACCAAAGAAACCAAAAAATCATTTAAAAATGAAAACAATATTCTTATAAAACACGCACTGGAAATCAATTGTTGAATTCGCTGAATAAGTTTACCCATAATGACACCAAAATCCAATAAGAAAATAGCGAAAAACGTGTCTGATAAATCGCAAAATTGGAGATGAATTTGAAATCTAAATCTTAAATTGATAAGGGATTTTGATTCCTGGCGTTGAGACGCACAAGATTGGGTGAAACGTCAAATTTCGGCACTGGAATCAGATTTCTTTGCCAAATTCGGTAACTGTGGTAGTTGCTGTGTTTGGCTGGAATAAAGTTATGTGGTGGCTTCTGTTTGCGGTGGTGTAATGGCTGGAATATGGCTATTTTTTTGCTTTTAGTTGATCTGAAAAAATTAGTTTGTATTTTCAAATTAGATAAATCCTGTATATTTTTTTAGATTTTACAAAAATATTATTTAGTTCGAATTTTTTAAATATTTTTAATTTACATCCAATTTCATCTATAATCTATATTATTAATTTTATTATCTCATATAAATCATTACTTGGATTGAATTTTTTTATATATATTTTTATTATTAACTTATAGTTTAAATTTTTTAGATTAAATATTTAATTCATTTTTAAAACTAACGATTTATGTCCATAAACTAACAGATGGGACCAAAAGTGCTAAAAAAAGGACCATTTTGAAACATTCGGACTAACACTGTTTTGAACTCAATCTCTTGGGACCAAATCTGCAATTTACCCTGAGTATGGATCTATATATATATAAGTCGAATCATTAATCTTAATTTTTAAATCCTAATATTTAAATTAAACTTAATCATAATGTGTATCATTATATAGTCATGATTATTTAATTTCATTATTTGCATATTTTTTGTTTCCTATATTTAATTGATGAAAATTAATTTAAAAAATTCAAATATTTTTATTGCTATTGGCATTTATTTGTTCTCTTTATATTATTGAACAATACTTTTATAACATAATGATATTCACTGTCATTTTGACTGTACGCCAATTTGTTTAAGCGTCCTCATGATTCGATGGAATCTTAATAAAATGTTTAAAAGGCTTATAAAATTTTAGTTCAAATTTGTTTCTAAAAATATTGAAAATAAATAGTTAATAGACAAACAATAAGTTACAAAGAACTAAGGTAAAGATGCCCCAGTCAATAAATTGAAGTTAAACATTTATAATTAGCAGTCAGGTGACATGTTCTAAATCCTTAACAATTTAGAAAAAATTTCAAAGCAGGAAGTATAGCCCATTTTCTGTAAAATGTGCAGTACAAAACGGGTTTTCGTTGCTTCTTAATTGCTATTTTGATCATATAGCAAATCACTTATGTCTTAATTCATGATAATTAAATACATATATTATATTTAATCATATGTTGCTATTTTTTCTAAGATTAATTGCGATTGCATTAATTACTCATATTATTTATCATATTTCTCTAATTAACTTACATATAACTTTAATGATGTGCTTAATTCACGCATTACTAATTTTGTTATTAGTATGTGTCTAGATTAATTGTGATATGTACTCTTCAATTTAGTATACGAGTATCATGATCTCATCTTTACAAAATATGTAATTAATCAAATATGATATATCGCTAATTATTTATCATATTGTACAATTTCGAGGTTACACTTCTAACTTTTTATGCATTATATCGTAAATATATGAATGATATCATCTCATAATTAAAGTAGTCAAATAATTTAGTAATCAAGCTATACAATGCCTTAAAACATTTTGGTATTTGAATAATTTTGCTTAATTTCTAAAAATATTTATTGAAATAAAAAAAAATAAAACAAATTCACGAATCCAATCAGCAAATTAGCTGTAAAATCAGCGGAAGTGTGTGAATAGTGGTTGAGGCAATGGAGATAGAATTATATGGGTTGGGCCCATTTTACTAATTGATAACACATAACATGCTTTTGCCGTTAGAGCTGTAGTTCTTTAAACGACATACTAACAATCAACAAACACCATGAACTAACTATTTCTGAAGAATAAGTAAATGTGATTTCATTTATATCCTGTCAAAATACTAATTATCAACATGATGGTTCTAAATTCAAATTTTGGTATATTGCAATTAATATTTAATTGCATCAAATGTTCATATTATTTATCAACTTTCACTAATAAAATTAATTACGAATTTAATTGCATCCTAAATTTAAGCCCTTAATAAGTTTTTTTCACACCTATTTAAACTTAAGTTCCATCATAAAGAAATTCATCCATTATTTGCTGAATCTCTTTTTTAACAAGCAAAATATTTCCGATTCTTAGTATTTTTGTTTTTCATTATCAATTTTAGATTCATATTGTTTAATAGTACTACACAAATTTGAAATGATTAATTTGTTTTCTAATGATACACTATGTGATGACTTATGTCGTCTTTAGGATGAGTTTAAAGATGATAGAAAGTTTCTTACACGTAAGTTTTAAAATTTATAAAGAACCATATTTGTTGGTTTTATATGATTGTTATATATGTATGTATTTATTTTAACTTCAATGATCTTTTTTTGTATGTAGTTGAAGATTTAGAAAGGCAATATAATGAATAGAAGATGTTCAGAGAACATTACTATTCAAAGAGTTCATGGGATTTTTTCTTTCATTACGTGCCTAATAATTCCATTGAAGGGAGACATAAATTGGTTAGTTTTATGCCATCAAATAATTTATTATGTTAATTATATTTTCCCGCTCTAAATTGATTGTTGTTTATTTATGTAACTAGTTTTTTGCCAACCCGTGCATTGCACGGAAGACATTCGTATTACTAAATTTTATTAATTTATTATTGTTTATTTTTAAAATCATTTTAAGTTTTATATTATAATTCCTCTTTCACATTTCAATTGTCATATTAATTGGTAATTTAATAATGACTAAATATAATTTTTTTTTACTAAAATATATATTATATAAAATAAATTTTAATAATTATTGCGATTCTCAAAATTTAATTGGAGAATACTCAAAAAATTAGAGCCTTAGATTACAACTCTACAATTTGATTTTAAAAACTACATTTATTATTTATAAGTGATTCTCATTCTCTAACTCTTAAAAAAAAAAGAAGAATTGATGCAATATATCAAAGATAATTTAATAAACGTATGTAATATAACAATAATTTTATATTTTTTAAAAATAAAAATAAAACAACAACCATTTAAAAAAATATAACATTCAAAATTTCTAATAAAAAACAATGTAGATAACACAAAACAAAACCAAAAAAGTCTAATAGTATAATTATAAAAATCTAAACATTTCGGAAGACTTCTTGAAATACAACATTTTTTGTTGTATTTTGTTCAAAACTATCATTATTACACAACATAATCTTCAAACCACGTCGATTGGTAACCCTTGAAACTGCGACATAAAGCTGGCCATGGCTAAACACCGACTTCTTAAGAAATACTCCAACATGGGAAAAAGATTGTCCTTGACTTTTATTTATAAATATTACATACGAAACAATCAACGAAAATTGTCTGCGAGTAAACTTGAAAGGTAACCGAGGATCAGATGAAATCAGTGACAATCTAGGTATCAGTGCTAGTTCACCAGTGTTGCTACCGATAAGAACTTTAACTTCAATTACTCTATCACTCAACCAAGTGATCACCAACCTACACATATAGAATAAGAAATTATAAAATTAATCTTATAAGAAATGGTTATTACTAAATAATATAATTAATTAAAAAAAACTAACCTGGTCCCGTTACATAACCCCCTTGTATGATCTATATTCCTCAACAACATAACATGCGTTCCAACTTTGAGATTAAGTTCATGGTCGGGCACACTGGAAAATTTCAAAGTGTTGAGGAACTCGGGAGTATGAACATCAGCTAGAGAATCAAAATTGGAATCGGACCTGCAAAGACTATCGGAACTGAGATACTTGCGAAACTCCTTTTGATTTAACCGAACCATGTAATCATTCATAGATTTAACAGCATCAAGTGTCGGGGCAAGGATAGCTCTGTCCTGTAAAAATTCGTGATCGTACATCCTCGATTTAAAATCAGGATAAATGCAATCAACTATAGAAGCAATTGGATCATCACCACCTTTCAACAAAATATCATTTGGGATGATAATATCAGAACCATAATCAGTTCTTGTCCCTATACTTCCATCACCAACCGATTCAATCCACTCCAAAAATAATTTCATTTCATTCATCCCTTGAACCGAATCAAACTGCATCAACCTCATGTTTCTTTTCAACTTCAAAACAGTGCATACATTCCACAAATCAGATGAATTGATGGTGGCATGTACATTGTCCTGTCTCCTTCCTTTTGGAATGACAGGCAATATCTGCCGAAAATCTCCACAAAAAACAATTGTTTTTCCACCAAATGACATTTTCAGAGCGTGATGGATCAGACAATTGCATGATATCTCTCAATGAAGTATCTAATGCCTCAATACAATGTCTGTGAATCATTGGAGCTTCATCCCATACTATGAGCTTGAACTTAATTAAAAGTTCAGCGAGTTGACTACATTGGTTTATGTTGCACGTAGCCAGACAATTTAATGGAATGCAAAACCTAGAATGAGTTGTACGTCCACATGGAAGCAAAAGTGATGTTATGCCACTGGATGCTACATTCAATACTAACTCACCATCATATCGCAGTCCAGCATATAGCATCCTCCATAAAAAAAATGTCCCAGTACCACCATAACCATACACAAAAAACACTCCACCTAAATCTGACAATGCGGATCTAATAATTTGATAAAAAATAACACGCTGGTCATCATTCAATCTACTTAAAAAAACTTCATACTCCATTCTTAGTTCAACTTTATTATACGATAACTCAGTCAAAATCATCATATTACGGGATGTTATACTGTTATCAGCAACTGCCACAAGCATCCCATCAAAATCGTGCAAAATCTTACCAAGAGAACACAACATATTATCGATTTCCAAAAGACAACAATTCTTGATCTCATCATTTGTCATTCTCAACTCTACAAACATAAGAAGTATAAAAAAAAATCATCATTAAAAAAAATACATAAAGTAATGTATGATATTTTTAATAAGATATTAAATAATTACAAATAATATATATATATATATATATATATATATATATATATATAACATGACAATATATACAACAATAATATAAAAAAGAAAATTATTTTAAACACTTAAATAATATAATCATATAAATATGATTGATTACATAAAACACCTAAACAAGAAAAGCGTGCAAATAACTTTGGTGGGGAAGAATACGGAAACTGATCCAAAAATAATGGGGAGGAGGAAATTTAATTTAAAGAAGTTATAATATTAAAAAAAAGTACCTGGATATCGCATTATTTTTCTTCTCTTGTACAAAATATCATCAAACAGATATTTCCAACACTTATCCCATATATCACACGGATTATTTAAAGATCTGAAATTGAGAAGTGTAACAAAAAGATATCTCATTGAAGATGCAGATGCCCAAACTCTAGCCTGTTCAAGTCCATCAACATATTCTCTATCATCATCCAATAACCCCCTAGCAAAGCACGCATCACGAAATGTGGGATAAACTGTTCCTCTAAACTTTTTTATATCATCAAAACACTTTGGTCTAGTAACAACGTTCAATAGAATTCTCAGATAATATGCCTCGCCAGTTCCAGGTGGTACATAAGAAATACGATCAACAACAAATCCCCTCTGCCTAGGTTTCCACGTCCTTGATTTTCTTTTAAAAATAAAAAATTGAGGAATTTGAGCATATGTCAACTCAACAGCTTCATCAGAATGCTTATTCAAATCAAACCAAGCCAAAAACATGCTAGTCTTCACACTCGGTCTATCCAAAATAAAATCCAATGAATCGGTGTCCCTGAACACGACATTTTATTTTTCTAGAAGATGAAATGCCAAACGTTCAACAGACGGATACCTGTAGTGAATTTCAAAACCAAATAATCTCCAAGCAGCTTCACACGGGGAAATATACCTACAATCATAATACATCTTGATCTCATCAACATCTGATGCTTGATTAGAGTCCAAATTATTTTCAACAAAAGTAGCAAACACACGATCATGACCCTTGTTGATATACTTGAATAAGTATTTAATGGCTCTAGATTTATTGCACCATTCAACATTAATATGGGCAATTATTTTAAGAGAAGATATCTGTTATGGGGAACAACAAATTTATTGTCCAAAACAACGTTCTTTTTCTTCACGATTTTTCCATCGTCCCTTCGCCTATAAATAGGATATCCATCATCATCAAATGAACTCTCGGACGAAAACTTCTTTGAAAATTTCTTTGTACATTCACCTTCTTCGGAATAGCACGGAGAATACTTAACAGTTGGACCACAAGGACCATGCATAATAAAATCACGGACAGCTTCAAAATATTATTTATCATTCACCTCATCTGGTAATTCAGCTGAAATTATGCGATCAATATCATCACCTGAAGGACCATCATTATAATTTTCAAGAAAAACCAAGATATGTGCATGAGACAACCCACGTTTCTGAAACTCCACAATATACACAACTGCATAACAATATATAAAAAATTATTAACAAAAAAAAAATACATTGTACATTTTTCTGATGTGGAGACTGATTCCGGTTGATGATTTCTGAACTTTGTAGCTTTCTCATTATTCAATATCAGCTTAAAAAATAACATAATAAAAAAAATAAACAGTATATTAAAATAAATTAACAGTGTATTATAGGTAAAATTGTTTGTGTAAATGCTCTGCGATTAAATAAATAAAAGATATATTTGAGCTGCCCAAACACAAATTTAGGTAAAATTACTAATATCTTCAATTACTGCAATTATAAATGATACACGTAAAATAAGAAGTGAAATAATCTCAAAATTAAAGGGAATATAAGAAAATATAGATTACAACTACCTCCTTATAAATATAAGGAAATATAGTTATTAGAAGTAAAGAATTCTCAAAATTAAAGGGTCATCAAATTAGTGATTGAATTAAAACGTTAATGTTGGGAGATGAATTTAATAAAGATATATGATTTTGATTAGATCCCAAAACCCTTGAGTATGACATGTTCAGGATAATCTTGATAGTTGGGTCAGGATTCAGTTTTAGAGTATTCAGGATGATATCTGCAAAATGTATAGTCAGCAGATATAGATCAGGTTAGGATCTGAAGATTCTGAAGAACTCAGTATGTTTCTGAAGAAACGAAAGTTTCAGTATGAAACTAAAGTTTCTGAAGACTCAGTAAGAAACTGAGAATTTGAAGACTCAGTGTGAAACTGAGATACTGAAGACTCAGTGTGAAACTGAGATATTGAAGACTCGGTATGAAACTGAGGAACTGAAGACTCAGCATGAAGATTCAGTATATCGGTCAGTATATCTGTGAAGACTCAGAAGACTCAAAAGACTCAGAAGACTCAGAAGACGCTGAAGACTCAGAAGACCCTGAAGACTCTGAAGACACAGAAGACAGAAGACTGAAGAACTGAAGATCAAGAATACTGAAGGCACAGTAATTACTGAAGACTCAGTAATGTACTGAATGCTCAGTATAAACCTGAATGTTCCGAGGCACTGAGAATATCTATCTGAAGGATGCAATACTGAGAAAATCGCGATTCCTTAGAAAAATAGATATTTGCCAAGACATTCAAATGCAGACAAAAGGAAATAAGTCAGAGTGTTGTTAAGGTTATATCAACTCAGAGTTTGTAACCAAAAGAGCCGTTGAAGGTGTCTACCTTTAACTGGAGACAAAAGTCAAAAAGAGGAAGATAGCACTGTACCATACTGACACTGACAGTGACAGGTCGCTGAAGAAGATGTCAGAAGTACAAAAGTTCCAGACTGCAAAAAGTGAAGACCGGCTACATGAAAGGATATTGCCTAAAACGTGTTAGGGAGTTTCAAACCCTAAATATAGCCGTTCCTCACACACCATAAGAGGAAACTCACGAAGCTATCTCCTCCAACGGATAGTTTTTCAAAGAGTGACCTTGGTGTATGCCTATAAATACTTGTGACCCTCTACATTGTAAGGTTACGGGAAATTTGTAAGCAACTCAAGAGCTCAAACTTATTATCGCAAAGTTAAAGCACTCAAAAAACTTAGAATTTCCCAAGTGGTTTTAAATCGAAGAGAGCTCATTAAACTAAGCCTAGCTTGATAAGATATATCCGAAGCTTAGTCGAGATATCCTAGCGTTTGCATTGTACTTTATTGTAAAGGATATCTCATCCTAGTTGGAAACCAACCAAGAAACCCCAAACCCTTTAGAAGGTAGTTGGTGTGTGATTGTTGGTGAGAAGAGTTGTAAAGAGTTAGTAAACTACGCGGAGTAGTCAGAAAGCTCTAGAGGTGAAGTTAGTAAGCTACAGAGGTAGTCTGAAAGCTTGTTTGTGTTTGAGTAAGTAAACTACGGAGGTAGTCAGAAAGCTCAAGGTCGGGTTGAGTAAGTAAACTACGTGGAGTAGTCGAAGCTCGGGGCGAAGTTGAGTAAGTAAACTACGCGAGGTAGTCGAAAGCTCGGGAAGTGATTAGTGAATTTCTCCAAGAGATCGAGAGAGAGTGGACGTAGGAGCTTGAGTCTCCGAACCACTATAAAAATTGTTGTGTTGTTTATTGCTTTCTTTTATCTCTGCTTAATCATTTGCATTGACTTAAATCTGAAAAGCATATTTTCACCGACATTTCACTTGGAATCAATCCAATGGAAGTTGCATGTAATTGAATCACGGCCTAATCACTATTCCATTAAAGGAAGGTTTTCAAAGAAAGCTTAAAACGAGTATAAACTAAAGGGCCAACCATTCAAGACATCCGAGTAGCTAGAACAGATAGTTACCAAACCGAACTTACTCTTACGAGGGTTCATAAGTTAGTTATCCGATCCAAGCAACTCGGGATCTCTGAAAAACTTCGGGACTCGGTTGGGATTATCGAGGTTTTAAAAGCGACTTCGGATCACTTGTCTCGAAGAGACTTTGACTCGAGTGATTTGTGCTTCTCGGGACCAAATCTTCGTGACAACCCGACGACTAAAGTGACCTCGATGAAAAGTTTTAAAAACATCAACACGTGTATTCCCCCATACACGTGTAAGACTCGTTGCACCGACCAACAAGTGGTATCGAGGCGGGGTTCAACTTGACCACTGGCTTTGTTGACCAAAGTTTTATTTGCTAAAAATACTTGTGGTCTATCTGAACTGATCTTATTTGCTGAATTCTTAAAAGACTCAGTTAAAATGTCTTCTAAGAAACTTCCCATGTTCTCAGTGGAGAACTATGATTTATGGAGACTGAGAATGCAGGCTCACCTGTATTCCAAACATGAACGGATGTGGAGAGTGGGCTCTAAAGGACCATTCCAATTTACTGTGGTGAATCCCAGAGGAACAGAAAATGAGAGAAACGATCCTAGAGCAGAATTTCCTAAGTCTGATGACCAACTGACTCCTAAGGAGAGAAAGTTAGTCAATCTAGACTACATTGCTAAAGACACACTATACAGTACAATTGATGATGGTGTGATGGGAATGATCTCTCACTGCAATACTGCAAAAGAAATTTGGGATACACTAGTCGAATAATGTGCGAAGGCACGATCATATCAAAGAAAACAAACTTTCAGTTGCAATTGGAAAGTTTGATAGTTTTGAAATGGAAGAAGGTGAATCTATTGACAAATTGGAAGTCAGATTCACTAGTATTATGAATGATCTAAATGCACTTGGAAAGAAATATCCACAGAGAGAAGTTGCATTGAAAATTCTTAGAGGTCTTTCTAAGAAATGGGATATACATGCAGTGGTGATTGAAAACACCAAAAACATTAATTCAATGACATATCAACAAGTCTTCTCTGAGCTGAAGGCCTATGAGTTTGTAATTGATAAGAAATCTAAAAAGGCTGACAGCAAAGATGATTCATCATCTAGTAAGAATGTAGCTTTTAAGGCCAAAGATAAAACACAGTAAAACTAGAGAGTTCGAGAACTCCTTTGCTAAGAATCGGGATGAGCTTGAGGATAAGCTAAGACCGATGGCAAGGAGGTTTGAAAGACTTAATAATCGATATGGAAAATACAAAAGCTATTACAGAATCACAGTGTACCGGAAGAAAAACCGGAGGACGATCAACCGAGAAGAAGAAGGACTCGAAAAGTCGAGGGATCTTCATCCAAAAGGAAGGACTCCAAGTCCAAAGAAGAAAGTGATCAGGATGATGATGCCAACATATGCTACAATTGCCAAAAGAAAGGTCACTTCCAGTATGATTGTCCAGATCTAAGTGCTAAGGAGAGAAGAGAAAGGCAAGCTAAAAGAGACAAGAAGTTCTCTAGCAAAAAGGTCGTGGTTGCAGAAGAAGAACATTCTGAGGAGGGATCTAGCTCTTCAGATGATATATTCTCAGGTAAACTCTTCTTTCTCTGTTGTTGCTCCTACACTAGCACAAGATTTGTCAAGTTCAACTGTAAACAGCCAATTTGACCTGATGGATTCTTTTGAGAATCTGATGAAGGACTATGTTGTTTTACAAGAACTGCTAAATGAAACTCAAGAGCAGAATAAAGAACTGAAAGCTGAACATCTAAAATGGAAAGACTCTAGCAAAACTGAAATCACTTCAATTAATTAAGCTACTCTTGATGAACCGGATGTTCGAAAGTACAACTCTCGAGAAAAGAGAAGTTGATAGTGACCCTAATCGAAAAGCTAGAGAAATCCATCAAGAGATTCAAATTCGTAACTAAATTCAATGACCTCTCTGAGAAGCATGAAACTCTACAGAACTGTGAGGATAGTGCACAGAAGAAGCTAACTCTATTGAATACTGCATCTAAAGTAATAGATGAAATTCAGAGTTACCAGAGATCTGCCACTATAAAATCTGGATTGGGATACATTCCAGGAGGAACCTCACAAGGTCATCTGAATGTTGCATCAAGTAGCAAGAAGACAATCTTTGTAAAACCAGTGGCACCTACACTTCAAACCAAAGAAATGCCCAAGGTTGTAGACAAGGAAAAGGACCTATGGTCTCAAAGAAAAACTAATGATCGTAGGAAAGCCCAAACCTCGGTGAAGGCTAGAAAACTGAGCACTTTTCGATTGAAAGTTTCAGTAAGTACTTCAAAGCCTCAAAGGCTAAGAATGCAAACCCGAAGGCTCCACATCGAACCATCGGAGGAATCCTCGGATGAGAAACACTCAAGAGAGACATTCTCAACTCAAGAGACCAAGTCCTCGAGATATCTTGAAAGACCAGATTTCGATCAGAGCAACTTTGAACCCCCACTTGCCTAAGGGTAAAGGTTACCTGAACCCGAGTCATCAAATATTTAGACCGGTTGCACAAAAGCCAAAGCATCTGAACAAAAGGCCTGAACCAAAGAAAAATTCAAAAGCCCATGTTCATGCTAAGGCTAGCACACATACACAGAAAAATGCTAAGGCACCCAGAGTAGTAAATGTGTATGTTGATGTTTATGGAAGACAAATTAGCCACTCTAAAGTGATTAGAGTTGTCAGGCAAATTTGGATTCCGAAAGGTACATCTAACCTTGTAGGACCCTACACAAATTGGGTACCTAAAAATTGATCTGTTTTTCAGGAGGAAAACAAGGGCACTGAGCTGATTAAAGATCACATAGCACTGATGAGCAGAGAAGAAAAGGCCCCTAATGTATGGTATCTTGACAGTGGATGTTAAAGACATATGACAGGATTCAAGAAGATACCCAGTGACTATGTTGAACAAAGAGGCCCTCAGATCACTTTTGGAGATAACTCCAAGGGATGATCAAAGGATATGGAACTTTGGAAATCGACTCAGTTCATATCCATGGTGTTTCATATGTATCTGGATTGAAGCATAACTTGCTTTCAATAAGCCAATTATGTGATAAAGGTTTTAATGTTGAGTTCTCTAAGAACTTATGTTATGTGAAAGATGATACAACATAGAAAATATTACTGACTGATACTAGAAAAGAAAATGTGTATCTTGCTGATTGGAGTTCAACTCCTAAAGATACATGTTTGGTTGCTAAAAGTTCCACAGATACCAGTTGGTTATGGCATAAAAGAATGAATCACCTGAATTTCAAAACCCTGAATAAACTTGCAAGAGTAGCTCTTGTAAGAGGGTTGCCTAATGAAGTGTTTAGTAAGGAACATATTTGTGATGCGTGCCAGAAAGGAAAACAAGTTAGAGCATCATTTAAAAGCAAAGTAGATGTTTCTACTGAAAGAATACTTCAGTTACTGCATATGAATCTTTTTGGTCCTATAACACCAGTGAGCACTAATGGCAGGAAATACACATTGGTAGTAGTTGATGACTACTCAAGATATAATTGGGTCATATTCTTACTCAGTATTGAGAAAAGACTCAGTATTGAGAAAAATCTGAGTGTGGTCAAAATCAGATCTGACAAGGGAACTGAATTTATAAATCATATCATATCTGATTATTGTGCAGCAAATGGAATTACTCATGAAACATCAGCTGCAAGGACCCCTCAACAAAATGGTGTTGCTGAAAGAAGGAACATGACTCTGAAAGAAGCTGCAAGGACAATGATAGCTGAAGCTGATATTCCTAAAAGGTTTTGGGCTGAAGCTGTCAACACTGCATGCTACTCTCAGAACAGATCCATGCTTACCAAGAGTCAAGGCAAAACACCTTATGAGCTTTGGAATGAAAGGAAGCCTCTTGTTTCTTTCTTTCGTGTGTTTGGTTGCAAGTGTTTCATACACAATAATGGTAAAGATCAGTTGAAAACATTTGATAGTAAAGCTGATGAAGGAATATTCTTAGGATATTCTGAAGTCAGTAAAGCTTTCAGAGTTTACAACTGTAGGACTCTTATTGTGGAGGAAACACCTCATGTTGTTTTTGATGAATCTACTTGTGTTCAGAAGAAACAGGAACATGATGCAGATGAACTGACCAAGAGGATCACCAGATTAAGCCTGAAAAAGAATGACAAATCATCCACTGAACCTGAAAAGAAGAAATCATTCACTATCTATGATTGGAGTGACTCAGACTCAGATAAAGAAGTTCAGGATGGAACTCAGAATGGTGAGGCTCAGGAAAGCCAACACACCAAAGGTGACCAATCTGAACAAACACCAGTTGAGACTCAGGTATGTGATGCCAATGAAGATGTGGTCACAGCTGAGGCAAATTCTGAATCTATCAACCAAAGGGGAACAAATGTCTCTGACAATGTTCTGAATAGAATTTCCCCTGAGGAAGATGATTCCCTTTCTCCTTTTCTGTTGTTCCGTGATTTTACTGAATTAACTGAACCTAACATTTCAAATGTTGAGGATACTGCTGAAGGGGGAACATCAAGAAGGAAATGGTTAGATAGTCATCCTACAAGTCAGATTGTGGGTGATCTAACTGAAGGTGTTAAAACAAGAAAGTTCCATGGTGAGAGTGCACTATTCTGCTGCTTCTCATTGGATTACTACTATGCAAGATGAGCTGAATCAATTCTCAAGGAATGAAGTATGGGAGCTAGTAGATAGACCTGAAAGGCACAATGTCATTGGAACCAAGTGGGTTTTTAAGCATAAAAGAGATGAAAACAACAACATTGTAAGAAACAAGGCAAGGCTAGTTGCACAAGGTTATTCCCAAGAAGAAGGCTTGGATTATGATCAAACCTTTGCACCTGTTGCAAGACTAGAAGCCATCAGATTGTTTCTTGCATATGCTGCCCACATGAAGTTCACAGTCTATCAAATGGATGTGAAAACTGCATTTCTGAAAGGTGTGCTTAAAGAAGAGGTTTATGTAGAACAACCTCCTGGTTTCAAACAGAATGACCAAGTTTACAGGCTCAGAAAAACTTTGTATGGTCTTAAGCAAGCACCCAGAACATGGTATGATACTTTTTCTCAGTTTCTTACTGACCATGGTTTTGTCAAAGGAACTGTTGATAGAACTCTGTTCAGGATAGAAGATGGGGAAGATATCTTACTGGTTCAGATATATGTTGATGATATCATTTTTGGATCTCCAAACCATCAGCTGTGTGAAAAGTTTTCAACACTGATGAAAGGCAAGTTTGAGATGTCAATGATGGGAGAGATGAATTTCTTTCTAGGTCTTCAAGTGAAACAATCAAAGGAAGGAATCTTCATCAACCAGGCAAAGTACACCAGAGATCTGATTGCCAAATATGGTGTACAGAATTGCAATACAGTTAGGATTCCCATGAATACTAACTACAAGATGGATCCTTATTCTGAAGACAAATCAGTGAGTCATACTGATTATAGAGGAATCATTGGATCATTGCTCTATCTCACAGCAAGTAGGCCGGATATAACATTTGCTGTTGAGATATGTGCAAGCTACCAAGCTAATCCTAAGGCTAGTCACATGGAGGCTGCCAAAAAGATACTGAAGTATCTTAAGGGCACAGTGAATAGAGGATTATGGTATCCAGTTGATGATAACCTTGAATTAACTGGTTACTCAGATGCTGATTATGGAGGTTGCAGAATTGACTGGAAGTCCACTACAGGAACTTGTCAATTTCTAGGAAGTAAGTTTCATATCTAGGTTTTCGAAGAAATGTGGACCTCGATGAGCAATCGGTACTATCAAAGTTTGAATACATGGTCAGCAGGGAAGTCAAGTGTGCTCGATTCTTTGCTCGCACAACAATTAAGGGATTATAAAGTTGTAGCCAATGAAGTACCAATATTTTGTGACAATAATAATAGTGCCATTGCTATTTCACAAAATCCGGTATTGCACACCGATGCAAGCATGTGGATATCGACATCACTTCATCGAGATCATGTCGAGAAAAAAGGACATAAGGATGGAGAAAATTCATACCGATAAGAGAGTCGATATCTTGACTAAACCTTTGGGTCAATCAAGATTTCGGAACTTTCAGTTGAATTAGGGATGTTAGATCCAGGTGTATAGAGTAAAATCTAAAAAATTGAAGGTTTTCAGATGCATGAAGTTTTCTCAGGATTCTACTGAGAAACTCAGGATAAAATGGAAATACCGAATCGAGTCTCGTGAAACTCAGTTCTTCAAGGTCAAGATTTCGAGTATATCTTGAACCCATTCAAGATTTCGAGATTATAATGACATTTTATCAAGGTCAAGACTGTGAAGAAGACTGATAGAGAGAAATTAGTCTTAAGAAGTAATGACTCATGCGACTCATTTATTGCTTAAGTGAAGCTCAGTAATCATTTGCAATAAATACAAAACACCTAAGGAATGTTTTTGGGCGGGATCTTTTTTAA
The DNA here is from genome assembly GCA_037126765.1 of Stenogyne calaminthoides. NCBI lineage: Eukaryota > Viridiplantae > Streptophyta > Magnoliopsida > Lamiales > Lamiaceae > Stenogyne > Stenogyne calaminthoides. Next base: position 24,162,855 of record JBBCBC010000001.1, read on the forward strand.
TTCCGAAGAAGGTCAACAGTCATTTAATGCTCTGTTACATTAATGACCAATGAGGATATATTGGCGGCTTACTTTTCGGGAATCGACCTTTCACATACCCGATTAATCGGCGATTAATCTCAACCGTTGCTTTTCACCTAACCAACGCGAATTCCCACGATCTCAAAACTATATATTCCTCAAGAAGCCATTCAAGCCCATTTTTATCAAACCCTTCGCTGCAAGAAAATCCCCTTTGCCCAGAAAACCTAAACCCTAAATCTTCAAATCTTTAATCTCAAATGGCTCCTACCGTTTTCGATAAATTAGCCGAAACCAATAAACCTTGGTACGAGATCGTTGTCTCTCTCGATAGCACAACCAACTCTAAACCAGAAGAGGAGGCTCTCCATATGATCCGTTTGGCCAAGCTCACTCATCTCGTCTCAAGCCGACCGGACCAAGAATACGCGAAAGAGGTAATCGAGTTCATCTGTAATCTGAAGATAGATGAAGAGGATGGTATGCATTCCGAGATTACTGTATCACATTTAGAACACTCTTCTAAATACATCGACTTTGAAAGGGAATTGTATATAATTCCGAAGAATTTAAACGATGTTTTTGAGCTTTGTGATAGTGGAGAGGATCCTGCTGTGTATATGTTGGGTAGAGAGCAGGAGTTTTTAGATAGGATTGCTGAGAATCCTGTAAAATTTGAGGCTACACTGCATAAGAGGCATTTGAAGCCACAATATAGAGTTTTGTTGGATATTGTGAGCAAATGCATCATGAGTCATTCGGGGAGTTTTGAGCAGATTAGTACCCCGAAGCTCCGATTAATGGCGGCAATCGAGGCTTCACCCACCACCGACTTCAACTGGCTCATATTCTTAATTCAGACGGTGAGTGAACAAGCCAAGGTCGTAAAAAGGGAGAAGGACGGGGCTATCTCGATCAAAGGCAAGATCCACCATGCCACCAAAATAGCATTCATTTTGGAGATGTGCAGAGAGGAGGAGGACATCTTCGCCAATTCGACCCCATTCCCTAAATCCAAGGTGCTCTTCAAGCCCATTGCTGTGAAGAAGCAGGCCATCAGGGGGACGAAAGAAAAGAAAGCAGAATCACCAAGCGCTGCTGCTGAAAAAAAAACCCAACAAACCAGGGGGAAGGTTCTGTTGGAGGCCAAGATGGAGCAGGGTGAGAAGTTGAAGAAGCAGAAAACCCTCGCTCCCAAGCGCAAAAGGATGGTGGTTCTCACCGATGATGATGGCAGTGATTCTGAAGAGATTCAACCTGAGGGCCAAACCGCTCAGAAATCACCATTACAAGTCTTGGCTCAGGTTATCTCTAAGGCACAGGACCAAACTGAGGAGCAGGTCTTCTCTGAGGTGCTTGAGACATCGCTCAGTTCAGATAAAATTTCTCAGAAATTCTTAAAGGAACTCGTGACCTCGAGATTCCTACCAAAGATGTGCCGGCCAGATAGAAGAGCCACCGAGTCAATCTGGGACGTGCAACAGCCCCTTAACCTACTCGGATGCAAACCGAGGACCCGACCGCACAACATTCAGATCTTTGGCCGAGACTCGTGAGCAACTTATTTTGATGAGCTCCTGAAAGGATCTACTTTTGATCCTTCACCGATGCTTCGACCGAACCGTAAAGCCCGAGATGGAAGAAGGGCGGCTTAAAGAAACCTAGTGGAGGAGCAAGGGGAACGGTTCATCCTTGATCGCTACCTCGAGCTCAAATTTCATACCCCGATCCGCAAGATATCTTCTTCATATTAAGAACGACGGTTTTCATCCTCAATCGACTCTTCCTGAGATGCTTAACATTGCTGCATTCGTGAGGGGAAGACCGGTGGAATGAGGAGACAACCTTCCCGATCGAAGTTCTCGATTCGATTCAGAAAAGACAAAGCTCGGATGAAAATTTCCGATTTTGATGAGCTAGTTCGTAAGAAGATAGCCGAGAGGAGAGCTACCGGGTTGGTGCCCCTAGCAGCAGAGAGACAAATCTCAAGATGGGGACCAACAGGAGATGCCGAGGATCATCCCGGATGGAGAAGGAAACTTTCTTGCCGATCAACCGAAATCATTCAACCTCGATCGAAAGTTAAGACTCTTCGTGTACCTTTTGCACTATTAACAATTATGCCAAAGTTATTGTTTCTATCTTTAACTCAATTGTCTCGATGTACGATCGAGGCTCGATTAGAGACCGGAGCTCGGATGAAGCCGATGCTCGAGAGCGGATCGACCCTCTCGTGTTGTGTTCAACCTCGATGATCAATCAATTGAAGGTGCAAAATGTTCCCGATTGACCTCACTCCTTGATGGAGAAGCTTGAGAAGGTTGACCCAATGCTGAACAAAATCCTCGGATGGAAGAGACATTGGCCACCAAAACTCGGAAGATGGAGAATCTGAAATTCATCTTGAATAATGGTGCAACTCCAAGACACTCGACCTCAAAGATGACCTCCATGGAAGACAAGTTTAATGAGAAGCCGGAGGGAGTCAAGGCCGAAATGAAAGTGTTGAACTTAAATGTAAGCACCGGAGAATACTGAAGTTCCTAGAGGTGAAATTGGCAGAGAAGAACGGCATCGATCAAGTCTGGCTGTTGAGGAAATGAGCTCAATGCTCATGACCAAGATGACAGAGATGTTTAAAGATGCTCTCTCTCCGCCAGCCCATCTTTCAAGAGTTCTCTATGGCTAAAAACCACCTCGTGAGGCTAGAAGATGAACATGATCGATTAGCGGGAGAGGTGCGCCAAAGCAGCAAAGAGCAATACCATATGGACACAAAGACTCTCCAAACTTCTTCCAAATTACGGTGCGAAGAAGGGAAAGACCAGATGAAGACCTCGGAACTTATCGCACGTGCTTTGGAGAAAAAATGTGCAAAAGGAAGTTGAAATGAATAGCCTATCTAAAGCCTTTGAAGGAAGTCAAGATAATCGACAAGATGAAGTTCAAGAAGGTGGAGAAGCCGAAGCTACACTCGTGTTTCGAGGAAACCATGCTTGATGTTGCAAGAGAGAAACCGAAAGTGATAGAGCTAAGGTTGGAACAAGCCAAAACCTCTTTGAATTACTTATGAAGAGGAAAGCCTTGGGCATTGTTGAACCCGAGAGCAAGCGTGCTAAGGCTTCTAAGTCAGTACAAAGGAAGTTGGTTGAAGAATTAGAAGAGTCTGCAGGTCAAAGAAAAGTCTTCAACACAAGGAATGCTCTGAAGACACTCCAGATAGAACAAGCAAAGAAAGTTGTTGCTTTCACCTCGGCGCTCAGAATCGTGAAGAAAAAAATAGATGAAGAGCGTAAGCGAAGGAGTGGATACAAAAAGTTTGCGAGCAAACGGAGAGGGACTTCAATAGCACAAAAATGGCCACACATTGACAAATGGATGCCCATCCAATTCAACGACAGTTGGGAAGAGGTCAAGAGAACCTTCTGGTTCTACTATGTTGTGCTCAGGGAATGGAAAGGGGAAAGTTCAGATCCAAATGAAGCATTTATTGAATATCTCCTAACCTTCTATCCTAAATATCTCCAAAGCTGGATAAACCTTGCGGATAAAGGAAAGGTGCAGATAGTAGCCCCCGGTCCATATACATACCCTCCTCCAAGACTTGATAATGGCTTGGTGAATGAAAAAGCCATTACTCAAGAAATTGCTCAATATGCTGCACAATTAGGTCTAACAGGGAACAGTCCGGATATCATCAAGGAAAGAAATGCTCTGAAGAAGAGGTATTTCGGAATGTTCAACCTGGAGGTGCCCGCTGATGAAATTGAAGAAGATGCAAACTGAAGAGCAGGAGACTGAAGAGCCAAATCTGAAGACTGAAGACTTACCTGAAGACACTTGTAATTTTTCTATCTTTTTGTCTTTTATTTTTGATATGATAAATTTCATTGTAACCTGTAACAGTCTACTCATCATCAATGAAAATTTATCATTTATGCTCAAAAGATAATATCTCATTATCTTATTTACATGTCTTTTACTTTCGATATGCTGAATGATGTCTCTGGATTAATTGTTTATGGGAAATTGTTTTAAATATTTGGTGATGAATTCTTTGAATAATTCAGTACTGAAGAAATTGTTGAGACACCAACTGATAAGAGATTCTCTACTTAGGAAATTGTTGGGAGATTCTCTGTTCAGAAACCAATCTTGTAATAGGATAAACTGAAACCTGAGTTTAGGTTGTATGGTTGTAACAAGATAGGTTTTGGCATCATCAAAAAGGGGGAAATTGTTGGGAGATGAATTTAATAAAGATATATGATTTTGATTAGATCCCAAAACCCCTGAGTATGACATGTTCAGGATAATCTTGATAGTTGAGTCGATTCAGCTTTTAGAGTATTCGTGATGATATCTCGCAAAATGTATAGTCACAGATATAGATCAAAGTTAGATCTCAAGATTCAAGAACTCAAGATGTTTCAAGAAACGGAAGTTTCAAAGATGAAACTAAAGTTTCAAGACTCAAGAAGAAATCGAGAATCAAGACTCAAGCAAAATCGAGATATCAAGACTCAAAGCAGAAATCGAGATATCAAGACTCAAGATGAAATCGAGGAACTCAAGACTCAAAGATGAAGATTCAAAGATATCACCAAGATATCGGTGAAGACTCGAAGACGCCAAGACTCGTAAGACCTCAAGACTCAAGACACGAAGATCAAGATCAAGAATCAAGATCAAGAATATCAAGGCGCAGAATTATCAAGACTCAAGAATGTACCAATGCTCAAGATAAACCCCAATGTTCCGAGGCACCGAGAATATCTATCCGGCGGATGAAATCGAGAAAATCGCGATTCCTTAGAAAAATAGATATTTGCCAAGACATTCAAATGCAGAAAAAAGGAACTAAGTCAGAGTGTTGTTAAGGTTATATCAACTCAGAGTTTGTAACCAAAAGACCCGTTGAAGGTGTCTACCTTTAACTAGAGACAAAAGTCAAAAAGAGGAAGACAACATCATGCCACTATACCGACAATCGATAAAGGATGTGGGTCAAAAAAGATGTCAGAAGTACAAAAGTTCCAGACTGCAAAAAGTGAAGACCGGCTACATGAAAGGCTATTGCCTAAAACGTGTTAGGGAGTTTCAAACCCTAAATATAACCGTTCCTCACACACCATAAGAGGAAACTCACGAAGCTATCTCCTCCAACGGATAGTTTTTCAAAGAGTGACCTTGGTGTATGCCTATAAATACTTGTGACCCTCTACATTGTAAGGTTACGGGAAATTTGTAAGCAACTCAAGAGCTCAAACTTATTATCGCAAAGTTAAAGCACTTAAAAAACTTAGAATTTCCCAAGTGCTTTTAAATCGAAAAGAGCTCATTAAACTAAGTCTAGCTTGATAAGATATATCCAAAGCTTAGTCGAGATATCCTAGCGTTTGCATTGTACTTTATTGTAAAGGATATCTCATCCTAGTTGGAAACCAACCAAGAAACCCCAAACCCTTTAGAAGGTAGTTGGTGTGTGATTGTTGGTGAGAAGAGTTGTAAAGAGTTAGTAAACTACGCGGAGTAGTCAGAAAGCTCTAGAGGTGAAGTTAGTAAGCTACAGAGGTAGTCTGAAAGCTTGTTTGTGTTTGAGTAAGTAAACTACGGAGGTAGTCAGAAAGCTCAAGGTCGGGTTGAGTAAGTAAACTACGTGGAGTAGTCAGAAAGCTCAGGGCCGAGTTGAGTAAGTAAACTACGCGAGGTAGTCAGAAAGCTCAGGAAGTGATTAGTGAATTTCTCAGAAGAGATCAGAGAGAGTGGACGTAGGAGCTTGAGTCTCTGAACCACTATAAATTGTTGTGTTGTTTATTGCTTTCTTTATCTGTGCTTAACTGTTGCATTGACTTAAATCTTAAAGCATATTTTCACTGACATTTCAGTTGGAATCAATCCACTGGAAGTTGCATGTAATTGAATCACAGCCTAATCACTATTCCATTAAAGGAAGGTTTTCAGCAAAGCTTAAAACGAGTATAAACTAAAGGGCCAACCATTCCAAGACATCCGAGTAAATAGAAACAGATAGTTACCAAACCGAACTTACTCTTCCGAGGGTTCATAAGTTGGTTATCCGATCCAAGCAACTCAGGATCTCTGAAAAACTCGTGGACTTCGGTTGGGATTATCTCGAGGTTTAAGCAAGACTTCAGATCATTGTCTCGAGAGACTTTGACTCAGAGTGATTTGTGCTTCTCAGGACCAAATCTTCAGGACAACCTGACCCAAGCTGACCTAAGTAAAAGAAAAGTTTTAAAAACACTGAACACATGTATTCCCCCCCATACACGTGTAAGACTCGTTTGCACCGGGACCAACAGTTAATCAAGTGAACAAATGAGATCACAATTATAGTCATCCCTATGCATGGGAAGGATGTTACGTGGACAACAACAATCATCATGCAATTAATATTAATATCATAACTATATTAAATCATAAATAAAAATGTTAAAATTCAAGTGTACCACAATAAAATTATATTATTAGAAAATGTCAAGATTTAAATCTTAAAACACAATAGATATAAATAAAGTACTTAAAAGTGTTTTGATCACTCATTCTCTTTCTTAACAGATAAAACAAATTTAACTTTCTTCAAAGATCCACTACAAGATGACTTGTCTTCAAATGATCGTTTTTGCCCAACATCAGTTTCTTCAAGACAAACAACATAAATTTCATCGAGACAAACAACATCAGTTTCTTCGAAACAAACAACATCAATGTCTCCAATCTTTTTGTTCGGTGAAATAGAATCATCACATGTTGAACCAACCTAATAAAAGACAATGAATAAAAACTATGTATAATTCATTTTTTTAACTCAAATTAAATTTAATATAAAATAATAAAAAAAATTAAAGGTTACCTTAAAAGTATTGAAAATTTCACTGCCTGCAGTTTGGAGATTCTCATTCCCTTGCTGGAAAAGAATAAGTGTTTAACAAAATAAGTTATAATATAATAACAATTTAACATATAATGTATTGACAATCGTATAAATTATTGGAATTTATAACAATATAATAAAGAAGATAAGTATTAAAACCTCATTAGATTCAGTAAGAGTTGAATATTTGTTGATCAATGATGAATCTGTAGTCACCTTGACAACACTAAAAACACTGCTCTTTCATGCAATCTCTTCTGGTTTTAATTGATTTCTAAACAGAAGTGTCTGATTGATGAGATCCTGAATCTCAAGTGGAATGTTATATCCATCCTTCTGAAATTTAGCGAGTAATGTAAATATCGTATCAGAATTATAGTAAAATTATTTATTACAATAATTTAAAATACAAATATACATAACAACTGAGCATAGAAAAAAAAATACATTTTTACAACTTACATCTTTAGAATTCTCCAACAACTCATAAGCTCTTTTGTGAAGCAGATCACAACAAATATTGTTCCACATATTAAGCGTAATATTGTTTGTACCCTCCTCAACAATAACCCTTATTCCATATCTAAAAACATTATTGTTGGTCCTGGTGCTAACGAGTCTCACAAGTGTATGGGGGGGGAATACACGTGTTAGGTGATTTTTCAAACTTTTTCTTCACTGAGGTCAGTTGGGTCAGGTTATCCTGATATTTTTATCCTGAGAAGCACGGATTGCCCTGAGTCAAAGTCTACTAAGACAATGATCCTGAGCTGCTTTCAAAAGCTTCAGATTAGCCCAACTGATCCTGAATTTATCAGAGATCCTGAGGAGCTTAGATCAGATAATTATCTTACTAAACACTCACTAGAGTTAGTTCAGTTTGGTAACTATATGTTCTAGCTACTCAAGTGTGCGGAATGGTTGGCCCTAAGTTTATACTCGTTTTAGCTTTGCTGAAATATCTTCTTCCTTTAATAAAACAGTGATTAAGGATGTGACCAATTTTATGCAGTTCAGTGGATTGGTTCCAACTGAATATCAGTGAAATATGCTTTCAGTGAAAAACATGTAACAGATAAAATGCAGTACAGAAAGCAAACAACACAACAATTATAGTGGTTCAGAGACTCAAGCTCCTACGTCCACTCTCTCTGATCTTCAGAGAAATTCCTTAACCACTTCCTAAAGTTTTCAGGCTAACTCACTGTAGCTTACTCACTTTTCTAACTTGAGTTTTCTGGCTGACTCACTGCATCTTACTAACTTAAACACACACAAGTGTTCAGACTACCACAAGTAGCTTACTAACTTCTTCTCTAGAGTTTTCTGGCTATCTCACTGTAGCTTACTCACTCTTTACAACTCTAACTCACCAACAAAACATACACAAACTACCTTAACAAAGGGTTTGGGTTTTGGGTTGGTTTCCAACTAGGGTGAGATATCCTTTACAATAAGAACTAATGCAATGGCTAGGATATCTCTTCTAAGCTTTGGATATATCTATCACTCTAGGCTTAGAATAGTGAGCTCTCTCCAATGTGAAACACTTGGGAAATTCTAGGGTTTTCGAGTGCTTCAATTTGCAATAATACGAATGAGCTCTTGAGTTGCTTTGAAATTTCCCATAACCTCTCAATGTAAAGGGTCACTGGTATTTATAGGCAACTTCACCAAGGTCACTCTTTGAAAAAACTATCCGTTGGAAGAGATAGCTTTATGAGTTTCCTCTTCTGGTGTTTGATGAACGGCTATTTTTAGGGTTTGAACACTCCCTTGCATGTTTTGGGAAATATGCAGTCATGTAGCCAATCACCAATTTTTGCAGTCTGGAACTTAGTACTACTGACATAATTCAGGGTCCTGTCGCTTTCAGTGTCAGTGAAGTACAATGTTGTCTTCCTCTGATTAGTTCTTGTCTTCAGTGAATGTAGACAGATAAAATGGCTCTTTTTGGTCAATCTCTCTAAATGAGACAACCTTAAACAACACTTAGACTTAGTTCCTTTTGTCTGCATTAGAATGTTTTTTGGCATCTATCTTTTTTTTTTGAACATGTGCGTTTTTCTCAGGTTTGTAGTCTTGAGATAGATATTATTCGATTGCCTCCTCGAACATTGAGTTATCTTTGAGTATTCAAGATCTTCTTCGAGTCTTCGATAGAACTCATGAGTCTTGATGTCTTGATTTACTTTCTTGAGTCTTTAGTGTCTTGACAACTTCTTGAGTCTTGATGACTTGACAATTCTTGAGTCTTGATGTGTCTTCTTGACTTCATCGAGTCTTGATGTCTTCTTGACTTCATCGAGTCTTGATGACTTGACAACTTCTTGAGTCTTGATGTCTTGAAAGAACTTCTTGAGTCTTGATGTCTTGACAACTTCTTGAGTCTTGGTTTTTGACTTCATCGATTCTTAAGTGTCTTGAAAGAACTTAATGAGTCTTCAGTGACTTCAACAACTTACTGAGTCTTCAGTGTCTTCAACAACTTCATCGAAGTCTTGAAAGGACTTCAAAGAACTTCATCGAGTCTTGATGTCTTCAAAGAACTTCATCGAGTCTTCAGTGTCTTCAAGATCTAACCTGATCTATATCTGCTAACTATACATTGTGCATGTAGGTCCCGAACGGGTTTTGTGAGGGCAGAAGTCTAGAGGGGAGGGGTGAATAGACTTCTGAAAACGTTTTGTGCAGATCAGGTGTGATGGCAGTTAGCCTGATTAGAGTGCAAGTGAATCGGTTTGGATCGATATCTAACTTATCGATAAGCTTGAAGGCAGATCGATTCGATTCTATCGATTTAACCGATTTGTCTGGAAGCTAAGTTTTACCCGTGTGAAAAACCAGTTTTAATAAATCAGATTCCAAAGTCAGTCTTTTAACCAGTTGACTAAAGTGTCAAACTTGATTAGATCAGAAGCTTGGTGCTAGCTGATCTTAACTTAGAATATGTATGCAGCTTTAATAGTTGTGTGCCATTGTGTAAGCAGTTAATCAAAGCAGGTAAAGGCACACAAGATTTATAGTGGTTCGGACAAACCCCGTCCCCACGTCCCACTCTTCCCTATCACAAGGGGCACCAACTAAACCAACTGGACTTAGATTTTTGTGTTAGTCCAACACAGTACACCAACAGATATTTAAAAGTTCTCACTCAACCGATCCCAGAAATCAAAACTAGAAACCCTAGTCTGAAATCTTGCTAAACAACTTAACCTAACTTTGGGTTTGGGTAAGATTGTTTTGGTTCCACCTTTGAAATCTTTTCTAGTTTCTAAGTAGCCTATTAGCTAGATGAAAAGATTTCTGTGCTAAGAACTTATGGGATTGAACACTATAGAAAATAATCTTCAAGTTCGTGTTCGTCGTGCGGTAATCTGATTATAGCTTGAGCTTCTTGATAGTTTCCGTGTCTTCACTCTGAAGTGTAATCCCATATATATAGACCTCGAAATCAAAGAGCCGTTGGAGAGCAATTTGAATTTCAGGCTATATTTGGTAGACTTGCAGGATTGATGTGACGTCTTGAGACCACGGCATGGCCGAAAAGCGTGAATAGTGTCTTTTATAGCCGCAGATAGAAAGCATCACCAAATCCCGTAATTGCGCTCCCGATCATACGTGTCTTGTTCTTATTGGTTAACGACGATTTTTTCGTTGTTCTACCAACTAAGGTTGACATTCTTCTTGTTCGAGATCATCGACGTATGATTTGGTGAAACATCGATTTTTCACCGGTGAGTGACTTGATCAATCGAACCGATCGATCTACACGATAGAGTCTTCGGTGCCGTTGTCTTAGCTTCAACTAGCGATTACCGATGTAGGTCTTCTGGTCTGATCTTCTGGAAGTCATCTGATCTTCAAGTATTCTGAATTTGAGCTTCATGACTTCAGCTGGGATATCTGACTTGATCAGATCGATCTGATCTTCTGTCCTTCTCTTGCCTTCCGGCTTTGATATCACCGCTTCTTTTTAGATCTTCAGATCTGACCTATACATATTGAGGTTCCCCCTCAATATGTGACCTATCTACTACATCAGTTGTTCTATACAATAATTATCAACTGGTATTCTATAGACGGTAATAAAAACATCAGTCAGCTAACAGGTATGACTGGTCTTATTACATGTGTTTAGGAACTTTCATCAAAACTCTAAATTTCCCAACAATTTCCCCTTTTTTGATGAAACCAAAACACTTTGAGAAACCAATCACAGTTGATAAATATAGAACAGTAAAGAGCACATAATCAGAAGACAATGAGATTTTGTCTTAGGATCAGAAAAATAAACTTTTCTTTCATTAGATTTGTCGATTACATATTACATCAGAAAAGTTTGAATTTAAAAACAGCTGATCCTGAGAAGTCTTCTGATTCTTCACTCTTTAGGCTTGTATCCTTCTGGCATTTCTCTTTGATCTTGAGGGACGTTGAAAATATGGTATAGTTTCCATTTGACATCATTGATCTGCTGAGGATCAGTTATGTGCGCTTTGCTCAGGATGTCAAAATAGAACCTCTGAAATGTCAGTCTGTCAAATGAGTCGTCTGCCTTCTTCGAGTAATCTAACACATCATACTCTTGGCGAGATATTTTTACATTGATTATTTTGGCCTCATTTTCCAGATACTTCAGAAAATCTGGATATTTGTTTTCCAACCAGTTGAGGAATTCTGCATCAGGAGATTCTTCTTGTGGAACAAGATCTAGAACAAAAGCATCCAGAAGCCATTTACTTCTGATCTTATTCAATTCCTCAAACCTCTTAGCATGTGCAACATTTTTCGGAATGATCTCATCAATTCTTGCTGGCAGCTGAGGTTCTGGTCCAGATTTTCCAACTTTTCCTTTCTTCGCCCTCGATCTGTATTTCTTCTTCAGATCATCTGCCTCTCCCAATTTTTTTTTTTTCTTTCTTCTTTCTTCTTCACTAATTCGGAACCTTCAAAGAATCGCTCTTTGGGCGATTTCTCAGCCAGTTTCTTATCGGCCTAAATTTGGATAGATGTGCTTCTTGTGACTTTCTTAGTTTGAGTGACTGGTACAAGTTGTGATGTCCCAGCACCCGCAACTACCTTTCTTGCCTTTGACTTTTCCATCTTCTCTGAAATTTTGTTAGCAAAGAGATCCAGATGGTCTAGTCTTTGTCCATAGGATTCAACTATCTGAATCAGGTCTTCTGTTGTTCTGATCGTGTCAGTTGGTTTCTTACTCTTGTCCTTCCCCCTTTTTGGTTTGATCAAAAAGAGCGGGAGGTGGGGAAGTCGAGATCCAAAGTCGATCGATATCGCCTGTTGAGATCTCAAAATGATAAACCTTGAGCTTGATCAGTTAGACTTTGAACCTTCGAGATCAGCTCATTCTTGACAGATTCCATGGCAGTAGAGAGGGTAAGAATTAGTTTGTCAAGTTTCTCTTCAGTCAATTCTAGCTTTTCAGTGAGCATCAGAAAAGAAACTTGTTGTTGATCAACTTTGAACTAGCTTGTCATCAATCGACTTTTATAAGCTCGGCGAGACAAAGTTGGTCACAGTTTGAGAGAATCGATCCTTGATTGCCTCAACTGGGAAATAGCCAATTCCCGCTGATCTCATATTTCTTTGAGGCCAATCTGCCTCGATCGCTTATTACTCCCTCAACTTCTTCTTTCGGAGATCTTTGAAACATGATCCGATCTCCTAAAGTTGATCAAATGATGATGTGAGTTGTAGGAATTTCTTAACACCGATCTCTTTCGGTTGTTTGCGCCTCCAGGGTTGGTCATGAATCTGCGGCACAGTTCCACTATCATCGGCAACTCCCCAAGATCCTTCATAGGAACATCCGCCAGAGCTTCTTCAAATGATCTCGATTCACCTTGTTCATCCAACCCCACTTCCCGGGATCGAGCTTTGATTGATTCAAAGATTATCACCACCGGTGATCCTACTTGAGCGAATTTCTTCATATCGAAATCAAAATCGCAAATTCATCAAAGACCTCCCATCCGCTTCTATAATCATCATAAAATTTGAGAAGTTTTTTAACCGGAGATCTTTCCAGTGAGGATCTCCATAACTTCCTCTCTAATAACAGGATGGGCTACTACCCTCTGGATACATCTCATCAATATCTCGCTCAATTTGCATTCTCGACCATTTTCCCTGATGGTCTTGGATGATCTGGACTCGAGAATTATTTGTTCGAATCGACCAGATTCCGTTGATGAGATGTAGAAGGTTCCGTGGTTCTTGAGTAGGCGGAAGTTGGTGATTGGGTGAACCTCGCAGAGGTTCTATTGTCGGGCAATTACGCTCGCTCTGCAGCGAAAAGTCTTTTCGGGTTCGCGAATCGATGAACTGCCGTTTCGCGGTGTAGAAGAGAAGGAGAAACATGCTCAAGAGCTAAAAAGTCCGAAAGCGTGAATCACCGAGATTGAGGAGAAGGAGATCGTTAAATCTCTTGCTTTTCCCTCGGAATGTTCTGGCGAGCTCTCAACTTGAGAAGCCTCCTTGTCTGATTTTTCGGCTGATTTCTGTGGCTCATCAGGTTGCTCTGGCACTCCTTCTTCATCTGACTCGTCTTCCAGAAACAGAGTCATGGAGGCCTGTTTTGCCTTCTTAGGCCTCTTCTCCTGAGCCTTCACCAGTTTTCTTTTCTTCTTTTGGGGAGCATCTGGTGTAGACGTGGCTGCTTCCTTGGTCTTTCCTTTCTTCACCTTTGGAGGGGTGGGCCACATATCATCATCAGGTGGCCCATATATAGCTGAAGTGGTTGTGAGGAAGGCCTTGTAGGACTTCAGTCCATTCTGGTCCCATTCGGCATTTGGCATTTTGTCTTTCAGAATAACTGCAACCTTGTTGAGATTGCAGATCCTCTTCTTCAGATAGACCTGCCTCCGTTCATTAACTCCAAATTTTTCATGTTCTTGGAGCAGAATGGCCTTCAGGAAGCCATGACAATTGATATTCTTGGCTTCATCGACATCGCAAATATCTTTGCATAATTTTACTGGATGTTAGAGCATTCAATTTGAATGAAATACCCATGATTGTTTTTGACAAGATATCAAACAACAATCGGTATTTCCTTTTAACATCGGTCAACAAAACCTCAAGGGTCCGATGTTTGTCGCCTCTCAAGAGTTCTCTTCGATCAACTCATCTTCATTCTCCTCAGAGTGAGCAAAAGTAGATTCCACACGGTAAAACTTAGCTTCCAACAAATCGCTTAAACCGATAGATACCGAATCGATCCGCCTTCAGCGATCAAGAAGTTAGATATCACCCAAACCGATTCACTTTGCACGATCGAAGCTAATCGCCATCACACCGATCTGCACAAAAAGTTTTCGTAAGTCTATTCACCCTCCCCTCTAGACTTACGCGCAAAAAAATCCGCTTAAGACCTACAAGTGGTATCAAAGCAGGTAAAGGCACACAAGATTTATAGTGGTTCGGACAAACCAGTCCTACGTCCACTCTTCCCTATCACAAGGGGCACCAACTAAACCAACTGGACTTAGATTTTTGTGTTAGTCCAACACAGTACACCAACAGATATTTAAAGAGTTCTCACTCAACCGATCCCAGAAATCAGAACTAGAAACCCTAGTCTGAAATCTTGCTAAACAACTTAACCTAACTTTGGGTTTGGGTAAGATTGTTTTGGTTCCAACTTTGAAATCTTTTCTAGTTTCTAAGTAGCCTATCAGCTAGATGAAAAGATTTCTGTGCTAAGAACTTATGGGATTGAACACTATAGAAAATAATCTTCAAGTTCGTGTTTGTCGTGCGAAAATCTGATTATAGCTTGAGCTTCTTGATAGTTTCCGTGTCTTCACTCTGAAGTGTAATCTCATAAATATAGACCTCGAAATCAAAGAGCCGTTGGAGAGCAATTTGAATTTCAGGCTATATTTGGTAGACTTGCAGGATTGATGTGACGTGCTTCAGGAACGGCATGGCCGAAAGCGTGAATAGTGTCTTTTATAGCCGCTTAGAAAGCGAGACCAAATCCCGAATTGCGGGCTCCGATCATACGTGTCTTGTTCTTATTAGTTAACGAGACGACTTTTCGTTGTTGTTCTACCAACTAAGATTGACATTCTTCTTGTTCGGATCATCGACGATGATTTGGTGAAACATCGATTTTCACTGGTGAGTCGACTTGATCGGTCAGAATCGATCGACTACTGATAGAGTCTTCCTCGTGCGATTGTCTTAGCTTCAACTAGCGCACTTACCGATGTAGGTCTTCCGTCCGATCTTCGAAGTCATCTGATCTTCAAGTATTCTGAATTTGAGCTTCATGACTTCAGCTGGGATATCTGACTTGATCAGATCGATCTGATCTTCTGTCCTTCTCTTGCCTTCCGGCTGCCGGATATCACCGTTTTTTTAGATCTTCAGATCTGACCTATACATATTAAGGTTCCCCCTCAATATGTGACCTATCTACTACATCAGTTGTTCTATACAATAATTATCAACTGGTATTCTATAGACGGTAATAAAAACATCAGTCAGCTAACAGGTCTGACTGGTCCTATTACATGTGTTTTAGAACTTTCATCAAAACTTTAAATTTCCCAACATTGCAGATATCTTCCTGAACAATCTATGCTGAAACCTGACTCAGACTATCAAGATTATCCTGAACATGTCATACTTAGGGGTTTTTGGGATCTAATCAAAACTTCTTTATTAAATTCATCTCCCAACAATTATTAATTATAAATAACGTAATAAAATGTAATTCAATTTTTAATAGAAATGAGTGAAAATAATAATAACAAAAACTGTAAAAAATAAATATGTGTGTACAAAAATAATTGATAATATACATACCTTATAACAATAGGAAAATCGTCATTTCCACATTTAAGGCAAGAAAATGTTCCATTGTCCTTGAATACTTTTCTAGAACATTTCTTACACAAATAATACCACCAATTATCATTAGACTCCAATTCTATTATTGTGGCACATATTTTATACATACCAACCTGCAAATTATAACAATAAAATTATAAAATCCAATACAAAAAAAAAAACAAATGAAAAAACAAAATTACATTTCATATAAACATTAACTGCACTATTTTCAAGAACCCATTGAATTGACTTTACATCAAGACTAAGAGCATGATTGCTTTCACCAAATTCATAAAGAGAAGACCACGAAAATGACCCACATATTTGTTTATTCTTCGAGTTAACAATAAAACTATACAAATATATATATTAACATGTGTTTCATATAAAAGTTACTCAAAAAGAGTTTGCATATACAAAAGTTTACCTCCTTTTCAAATCATAAATCTCTTTAATGTCGTCACCAAAAATAATTTTTGAGGTGTTGAAGGAATTTGATATTGATATTTCACCTGAAAAATTAATGTACATTTTTTTTTACAAATTAGAATTTCGTCAATTAGTAAAAAAGGAAAAAAATTACAATACTATAAACATACGATTAAAAATTTTTGGTCGAAATATTCTGAAAAAAAGTACAGGTGGAGTGTCATCTCCGGATATGTGAATTTTTCTCAATTCATCTATAAAATCACCCCAGAGGGAAACCTTCAACCGCAGACCCCTTGAATTATATATATAAAAAAAATTAAAGTGAAAAGTAAATAACAAAAAATATAATTCATAAATTAATAGACATACACATAAATCAATACTTACACACTGTTCTCTATGGTCAAATCCAATAATTTTGTAGTTCTTGGCCCAACTTGTCTATCAACAATATCACCAATATAACAGACTCTGCCTATTACATCTACATAATGAAATTATCAAATTAAATATTTAAAATAATATAAAAAAAATAAGTAATAATATATTTTAAAAAGAATAGTCATTATATAAACATATATACAAATATTATTAGTATATAAAGTTACCAATAAGAATATTCTCATCAATTTCATTTTTAACTGTTAACTGTGAAAAATCCCTAAAAAAGATACATGTTGTAAGGAAAATCTACATCAACTACTTGAACCATTCAGGTATTGGCAATGAATTGGATCTTAAATTTGTTAATGGTGGTCTTAAAGGGAAACTTGTCAGCAGTGACAATGAATGTTGGGAGATGAATTTAATAAAGATATATGATTTTGATTAGATCCCAAAAACCCCTGAGTATAACATGTTCAGAATGATCTTGATAGTTGAGTCAGGATTCAGTTTTAGAGTATTCAGGATGATATCTGCAAAATGTATAGTCAGCAGATATAGATCAGATTAGGATCTGAAGAATTCTGAAGACTCAGTATGTTTCTGAAGAAACTGAAGTTTCAGTATGAAACTGAAGTTTCTGAAGACTCAGTATATTTCTGAAGAAACTGAAGTTTCACTATGAAACTGAAGTTTCTGAAGACTTAGTATGAAACTAAGGAACTGAAGACTCTGAAGACTCAGAAGACCCTGAAGACTCAGAAGACTCTGAAGACTCTGAAGACCCTGAAGACTTAGAAGACTCAGAAGACTCAGAAGACCCTGAAGACTCAGAAGACTCTGAAGACGCAAGACTGAAGACTGAAGACTGAAGATCAAGAATACTAAAGGCACAGTAATTACTGAAGACTCAGTAATGTACTGAATGCTCAGTATAAACCTGAATGTTCTGAGGCAGTGAATATATCTATCTGAAGGATGCAATACTGAGAAGATCGCGATTCCTTAGAAAATAAATATTTGCCAAGAGATTCAAAAGCTGACAAAAGGAATTAAGTCAGAAGTGTTGTTAAGGTTATATCAACTCATAGTTTGTAACCAAAAGAGCCGTTGAAGGTGTCTACCTTTAACTGGAGACAAAAGTCAAAAAGAGGAAGACAACACTGTAACATACTGACACTGACAATGACAGGTCGCTGAAAAAGATGTCAGAAGTACAAAAGTTCCAGACTGCAAAAAGTGAAGACCGGCTACATGAAAGGTTATTGCCTAAAACGTGTTAGGGAGTTTAAACCCTAAATATAGCCTTTCCTCACACACCATAAGAGGAAACTCACGATGCTATCTCTCCAACGGATAGTTTTCAAGAGTAACCTTGGTGTATGCCTATAAATACTGGTGACCCTCTACATTGTAAGGTTACGGGAAATTTATAAGCAACTCAAGAAGCTCAAACTTATTATCTCAAAGTTAAAGCACTCGAAAAACTTAGAATTTCCCAAGTGCTTTTATATTGAAGAGAGCTCACTAAACTAAACCTAGCTTGATAAGATATATCCGAAGCTTAGTCGAGATATCCTAGCCTTTACATTGTACTTCATTGTAAAGGATATCTCATCCTAGTTGAAAACCAACCGAGAAACCCCAAACCCTTGAGAAGGTAGTTGGAGTGTGTTTGTTGGTGAGAAGAGTTGTAAAGAGTTAGTAAACTACGCGGAGTAGTCAGAAAACTCTAGAGGAGAAGTTAGTAAGCTACAGAGGTAGTCTGAAAGCTTGTTTGTGTTTGAGTAAGTAAACTACGGAGGTAGTCAGAAAGCTCAAGGCCGGGTTGAGTAAGTAAACTACATGGAGTAGTCAGAAAGCTCAGGGCCGAGTTGAGTAAGTAAACTACACGATGTAGTCAGAAAGCTCAGAAGTGATTAGAGAATTTCTCTGAGGATCAGAGAGAATGGACGTAGGAGCTTGAGTCTCTGAACCACTATAAACTGCTGTGTTGTTTATTGCTTTCTTTATCTGTGGCTTAACAGATTGCATCACCGAGTTTGAAAGCATATTTTCACCGATATTTCAGTTGGAATCAATCCAATCGGAAGTTGCATGTAATTGAATCACAAATAATCACTATTTCATTAAAGGAAGGTTTTTCAAAGAAAGCTTAAAACGAGTATAAACTAAAGGGCCAACCATTACGCACGATCGAGTAGCTAGAACAGAATATAGTTACCAAACCGAACTTACTCTTTCGAGGGTTCAAGAAGTTAGTTATCCCGATCCAAGCAACTCAGGATCTCTCACACTCGGGGACTCGGGTTGGGATTATCTAAGGTTTCGAAAAGCAAATTCGATCACTTTGCCTCAAGAGACTTTGACTCGAGTGATTTGTGCTTCTCGGACCTAATCTTCGTGATTATCCCGACCAAAGCCGACCTCGAAGAAGAAAAAGTTTTCAAAACACCAACACGTGTATTCCCCCATACACGTAAGACTCGTTTTTCACCGGGACCAACAAGTGGTATCGAGCGGTGGTTCAACTTGACCACTGCTTTTGTTGACCAAAGTTTTATTTGCTAAAAATACTTGTGGTCTATCCGAATTGATCTTATTTGCTTAATTCTTAAAAAGACTCGATTAAAATGTCTTCTAAGAAACTCTCATGTTCTCTGTGGAGAACTATGATTTAATGGAGACTAAGAATGCAGGCTCACCAGATTCTCGAACATGAGCGTATGTGGAGAGTGGTCTCTCAAGGACCATTCCAATTTATGTGGTGAATCCCAGAGGAATGAAGATGAGAGAATTGATCCTAGAAAGCAGATTTCCTAAGTCCGATGACCAACCCGACTCTGAGGAGAGAAAGTTAGTCAATCTAGACTACATTGCAAAAGACACACTATATAAAGACAATTGATGATGGTGTGATGGGAATGATCTCTCACCGTAATATCGCTAAAGAGATTTGGGATACACTATTTGTAATGTGCCAAGGCACGATCATATAAAAAAAACAAACTTTCAAAGGGCAATTGGAAAGTTTGATAGTTTTGAAAATGGATGATGGTGAATCAATAGACAAATTGGAAGTCGATTCACTAAGATCATGAATGATCTAAATGCACTTGGAAAGAAATATCCACAAAGAGAAGTTGCATTTAAAATTCTTAGAGGTCTTTCTAAGAAATGGGATATTCAATGCAAAGGGTGATTGAAAACACCAAGAACATTAATTCAATGCCATACCAACAAGTCTTCTCTGAGCTGAAGGCCTATAAATTTGTAATTGATAAGAAATCCAAAAAAGGCTGACAACAAAGATGATTCATCATCTAGTAAGAATGTGGCTTTAAAAGCCAAAGATAAAACCTATAAAACTAGAGAGTCTGAGAACCCCCATGCCAAAAATCAGGATGAGCTTGAGGAAAAGCTAGCACTGATGGCAAGGAGGTTTGAAAGACTTAATAGTAGATTTGGAAAATACAAAAGCTATTACAGGAATCACAGGTACCAGAAGAAACCTGAGGACAGATCAACTGAGAAGAAGAAGGACCTGAAAGCTGAGGGATCTTCATCCAAAAGGAAGGACTTCAAGTCCAAAGAAGAAAGTGATCAGGATGATGATGCCAACATATGCAATAATTGCCAAAAGAAAGGTCACTTCCAGTATGATTGTCCAGATCTGAGTGCTAAGGAGAGAAGAGAAAGGCAAGCTAAAAGAGACAAGAAGTTCTCTAGCAAAAAGGCCATGGTTGCAGAAGAAGAACATTCTGAGGAGGGATCTAGCTCTTCAGATGAAATATTCTCAGACAGTGAAAGTGATGACATTTGTCTGATGGCCATTGAGGAGGTAAACTCCTCTTTCTCTATTGTTGCTCCTACACTAGCACAAGAGTTGTCAAGTTCAACTGTAAACAGTCAATTTGACCTGATGGATTCTTTTGAGAATCTGATGAATGACTATGCTGTTTTACAAGAACTGCTAAATGAAACTCAAGAGCAGAATAAGGAACTGAAAGCTGAAAATCTAAAATGGAAAGACTCTAGCAAAACCGAAAATCACTTCTCAATTAATGGGAGCTACCGATGAACCGGAAGTTCTCGAAAGTACAACTCTCGAGAAAGAGAAGTTGATAGTGACCCTTCTTATCGAAAAGCTAGAGAAATCCATCAAGAGATTCACTAAATCAGACTAAGTTCAATGACCTCTCCGAGAAGCATGAAACTCTCTACAGAATCGTGAGGATAGTGCATGTAAGAAGTTAACTCTATTGAATACAAAGATCTAAAGTAATAGATGAAATTCAGAGTTACCAGAGATCTGCCACTATAAAATCTGGATTGGGATACATTCCAAAGGGGGAACCTCACAAGGTCATCTCAATCTTTGCATCAAGTAGCAAGAAGACAATCTTTGTAAAACCAAAGGACACCTACACTTCAAATCAAGAAATGCCCAAGGTTGTAGACAAGGGAAAAAGACCTATGGTCTCAAAAAAACTCCGAATGATCGGTAGGAAAGCCCAAACCTCGGTGAAGGCTAGAAAACCCGAGCACTTTCGATTGAAAGTTTCGAGCAAGTACTTCAAAGCCTCGGGCTAAGAATGCAAACCTAAAAGGCTCCACAATCGAACCATCGAAAAATCCTCGATGAGAAACACTCAAAGAGAGACATTCTCAATCAAGAGACCAAGTCCTCAAGATATCTTTGAAAGACCCAATTTCAAAGATGCATAACCCGAACCCCACTTGCCTAAGGGTAAAGGTTATCCAACCCGAAGTCAACAAAGATTTAGACCGGCTGCACAAAAGGCCAAAGCAAATGAATAGAAGGCCTGAACCAAAGAAAATTCAAAAGCCCATGTTCATGCTAAAGCTAGCACACATACACCAAAAAACTGCTAAGGCACCCAGAGTAGTAAATGTGTATGTTGATGTTTATGGAAGACAAATTAGCCACTCTAAAGTGATTAGAGTTGTCAGGCAGATTTGGATTCCGAATGGTACATCTAACCTTGTAGGACCCTACACAAATTGGGTACCTAAAAATTGATCTGTTTTTCAGGAGGAAAACAAGGGCACTGAGCTGATTAAAGATCACATAGCACTGATGAGCAGAGATGAAAAGGCCCCTGATGTATGGTATCTTGAGAGTGGATGTTCAAGACATATGACAGGATTCAAGAAGATACTCAGTGACTATGTTGAACAAAGAGGCCTACAGATCACTTTTGGAGATAACTCAAAGGATGGTCAAGGATATGGAACTTTGGAAATCGACTCAGTTCATATCCATGGTGTTTCATATGTATCTGGATTGAAGCATAATTTGCTTTCAATAATCCAATTATGTGATAAAGGTTTTAATGTTGAGTTCTCTAAGAACTTATGTTATGTGAAAGATGATACAACACAGAAAATATTACTGACTGGTACAAGAAAAGGAAATGTGTATCTTGTTGATTGGAGTTCAACTCCTAAAGATACATGTTTGGTTACTAAAAGTTCCACAGATACCGCTTGGTTTATGGCATAAAAGAATGAATCACCGAATTTCAAAACCCCGAATAAGCTTGCAAGATTAGCTCTTGTAAGAGGGTTGCCTAATGAAGTGTTCAAGAAGGAACATATTTGTGATCGTGCAAAAAAGGAAAACAAATTAGAGCATCATTTAAAAGCAAAGTAGATGTTTCTCTTGATGTAATACTTCGATTCGTGATATGGATCTTTTGGTCCTATAACACCAAAGGAGCGATAATGATGAAAAAATACACATTGGTAGTAGTTGATGACTACTCAAGATATACTTGGGTCATATTCCTACCAAGAAGAAAGAGACTCGCACTAAGTCGCCAATTCATCAAAAGGCTCAAGATTGAGAAAAATCGAGCGTGGTCAAAATCGATCCGACAAGGAACTGAATTTATAAATCATATCATATCTAATTATTGTGCAGCAAATGGAATTTCACATGAAACATCAGCTGCAAGGACCCCTCATCAAAATGGTGTTCTTTGAAAGAAAAAAAACTAACTCCGAAAGAAGTTCTCGCAGGACAATGATAGTTGGGTTGATATTCCTAAAAGATTTTTGGTCAGAATCAACACTGCATGCTACTCTCAGAACAGATCCATGCTGACCAAGAGTCAAGGCAAAACACCTTACGAGCTTGGAATGAAAGGAAGCCTCTTGTTTCTTTCTTTCGTGTGTTTGGTTGCAAGTGTTTCATACACAATAATGGTAAAGATCGGTTGAAAACATTTGATAGTAAAGTCGATGAAGGAATATTCTTAGGATATTCTCAAGTCAAGAAAAGCTTCGAGTTTACAACCGTAGGACTCTTATTGTGGAGGAAACACCTCATGTTTTTTTTGATGAATCTACTTGTGTTCAGAAGAAACAGGAACATAATGCAGATGAACTGACTAAGAGGATCACCAGATTAAGCTTGAAACAGAAAGATAAATCATCCAATCGAACACGAAAAAGAAGAAGTCACCACATCCTATGATTGGAGTGACTTGGACTCAAGAAAGAAGTTCAGGATGGAACTCGGGATGGTGAGACTCGGAAAACCAACACTCCAAAGGTGACCAATCTGAATGACACCGCCTCGGACTCGTGTATGTGATGCCAATGAAGATGTGGTCACAAATGAGGCAAATTCTCAATCTATCAACCAAAGGGGAACAAATGTCTCGACAATGTTCTCAATAGAATTTCCGAGGAAGATGATTCCCTTTCTCTTTTCTGTTGTTCCACTCGAAGTTTCTTGAATTAATCAACCTAACATTTCAAATGTTGAGGATCTTCTTTGAGGGGAAACATCAAGAAGGAAATGGTTAGATAGTCATCCTACAAGCCGTTGGGTGATCTAACCAAGGTGTTAAAACAAGAAGGTTCCATGGTGAGAGTGCACTATTCTCACAAGAAATGTATAACAAGCAGATATAGATCGATTAGGATCTCAAGAATTCTCAAGACTCAAGATATGTTTCAAGAAACCGGTTTCAAAGATGAAACTAAAGTTTCAAGACTCAAGATAGTTTCAAGAAACTGAAGTTTCAAAAGATGAAACCGGTTTCAAGACTCAAGATGAAATCGAGGAATCAAGACTCAAGACTCGTAAGACCTCAAGACTCAAGACCTCAAGACTCGTAAGACTCAAGACTCGAAGACCTCAAGACTCAAGACTCAAGACACAAGATCAAGATCAAGATCAAGATCAAGAATACTAAAGGCACAAGAATTATCAAGACTCAAAGAATGTCTTGAATGCTCAAGATAAAACTCAATGTTCCGAGGCAATCAATATATCTATCCGAAGGATGCAATCTCGAAGATCGCGATTCCTTAGAAAATAGATATTTGCCAAGACATTCAAAAAAGTCGACAAAAGGAACTAAGTCAAGTGTCGTTAAGGTTATATCAACTCGTAGTTTGTAACCAAAAAGAGCCGTTGAAGGTGTCTACCTTTAATCGAGACAAAAAGTCAAAAAGAGAAGACAAAGATCGCACCATCGACAATCGACAAAGGATGTGTCATTTGAAAAAAAAGATGTCAGAAGTACAAAAGTTCCAGACTGCAAAAAGTGAAGACCGGCTACATGAAAGGCTATTGCCTAAAACGTGTTAAGGAGTTTCAAACCCTAAATATAGCCGTTCCTCACACACCATAAGAGGAAACTCACGAAGCTATCTCTCCAACGGATAGTTTTCAAGAGTAACCTTGGTGTATGCCTATAAATACTGGTGACCCTCTACATTGTAAGGTTACGGGAAATTTATAAGCAACTTAAGAAGCTCAAACTTATTATCGCAAAGTTAAAGCACTCGAAAAACTTAGAATTTCCCAAGTGCTTTTATATTGAAGAGAGCTCACTAAACTAAGCCTAGCTTGATAAGATATATCCGAAGCTTAGTCGAGATATCCTAGCTGTTGGGATATTTTAGTTTTGATGAATTATGCCAAAACATTATCAACTTGTGTTATTGAAGTTAATTTACAGATAACAAGTTGAGGAACGAGAGAACAAATTGAGGGGAACTCACGAAATCGGATGTAGATGATCGAGATCAAGACGAGGTTCCGCAGATGAGACTGATCGAGATCAGATGAAAAAGATGAGTTCGAAGTTAAACGGGTGAGTTGTGCAAAATCGAAGAGAAGATAAGCTAAGCCAGCTGATCAGGAGACCAGATCAGATGACCGGATCGAAGAGAAGGTTGCGGTCGAAGAGGAAGCGGATGAGTCGATCGAGATCGACGTGATCGAGATCGATATGAAGATGAAAGCGGATGGTCAAGATCGGGGCGTGATTGAGACCGGATGTGTTAACTTTGATATCTTAACCTAATATGCTAATCGATGAACTAATCTGATGCGAGATAAACCGATATGTGACCTAATTTATTTATAGTGTGGATTTGAATGTTACCGTTGGATGGAGTCACATTCAAATCCATACTATTCTAATAACTTTCGCTTTTTTCGGGCTTGTTGTCTTCCTCTCATTGGTCCACGTCGAATTTGAATCTAACGATTTATTTTCTTGAGTTATGCGATCACCGCTTCTTCAAACTCGGGCTTCCTTGGACTCGGGATTCTTGATTCAAATGACTTCTCTTGGCCGGACTTTATGCGATCGGTATCTTGACACTCGGCTAACGAAGTTCAAATCTTCTCGTCTTGGACAATCGACCCTCGGTCACTTCTTTTCGAATAACCGATCATCGATGGCGTTACGATTCTCGGTGAACATGACTTCCGATGACTTCTCTTCGATCCGGTATCACAGTTTTTTTGGTTTCGATATCGATTTCTTCTCGCTTTGATCCGATCGGCTCACATGATCGGATCGAGATAAAGCATCAGTCACATATCGGTTTATCCGCGCCAGTTAGTTCATCGAGTTAGCATATTAGGCTAGCATATCAGGTTAACACATATGGTCTCAATCACGTCTGATCTTGACCATCTGCTCATCTTCATATCTGATCTCGATCACGTCTGATCTCGATCAGTCTCATCTGCTCTTCTTCGAATCTGCGCAACCTTCTCTCGATCCTCATCATCCGGTCATCCGATCCGGTCTCTGATCGATTCGGTTTTGGTCATCGATCATTTGACCTTCCGATTCTTCCGATCGGTGGCTTAGCTTTTCTTCTCTTACGATTTTGCCCGCGACTCATCGGTTAACTTCGGAACTCATCTAACTCATCGATCTCGATCGGTCTCATCTGACCTCGTCCTCGATCTCGATCATCTATGTCTGATTTCGTGAGTTCCCCCTCAATTTGTTCTCTCGTTCCCCCTCAACTTGTTATCTGTGAATTAGCTTCAATAACACAAGTTGATAATGTTTTGGCATAATTCATCAAAACTAAAATATCCCAACAATTTCCCCCTTTTTGATAATGAAGCCAAAACATTAGAATATATGCATTTTTTAAAGAAACATGTTTTCTTTTAAAAGATCAGTTCAGGTGGTTACTTTGAAATCAGTGAACCGTTTGAAAACCTGCTCTGATACCACTTGTAGGTCCCGATTTGAAAACCCATTTTGCGCGTGCGGAAGCAAACATTTCTGTTCGGTGCATATAAAAACAGGGGTGACGGAATGGTGATTACAGATTTTTCTCTTTTAAGCTCAATGTGTTGTGTTATGCTTATAAACGAATGCGTATGACAATATAAGAATATAAAGCAGTAAACAACACA
Organism: Stenogyne calaminthoides; assembly: GCA_037126765.1. Classification (NCBI taxonomy): domain Eukaryota; kingdom Viridiplantae; phylum Streptophyta; class Magnoliopsida; order Lamiales; family Lamiaceae; genus Stenogyne; species Stenogyne calaminthoides. Next base: position 24,189,164 of record JBBCBC010000001.1, read on the forward strand.
ACAATGTATAGTGGTTCGGAGACTCAAGCTCCTACATCCACTCTCCCTGTTCCTAGGGAAATTCCTTCCAACTGGACTTATCACCCTCTCGGGTTCGCCTCTTAGATGTTTAACGAGTTCACACTCCAATGGGACTTATAACCCTCCACGGGATTGCCTACAGATGTTTACCGAGTTCACACTCCAATCGGGACTTATCACCCTCACTCGGGATTGCCTACCCTCCCTTCCGGGATTGTTAGATGTTTAACGAGTTCACACTCACCTACAAACTTAACCGACTGATTTGGGTAAGGTTTGTTTGGTTTCCAACTAGGTTGAGATTTTCCCTTACATTTGTTTAGCCTCAATGCTAAGGTTGGGAAAATCTCTCTAAGCTTAGGATACATCGTGGGTTGCTTAGATTGGGTTCTAGAACACTCTTTGAATATATTTGTATATCTACAGACTTGTGTTCTATGGTGGGAATGCTTGAATATAAGGCTCTTGGCTCTGTAGCATCTTTTGCATATTCTCCACACTTAATAATGAAGGAAGATCTTGTATTTATAGTGTGGATTTGAATGTTACCGTTGGAGAGAATCACATTCAAATCTATATTATTCTTTGTAGGTTCTGCAGCTTTTCCAGGCTGGTTGTCTTCATCTCATTGGTCCACGTCAGCTGATTCAACGGCTATATTCCTCAGATTCCTCGCCTTGGAACCATTCAGGATCTCTGAGCCTCAGTGTCTTCAGAGACATACTGAGTCTTCAGTTCTTCATCTGAACCTTCAGGTCTGACTGAGCCTTTAGCTGACTTCTCTTTAGGCGGACCTTGTCTAATCGGTATCTTGACACTTCGAAGCTAAGCGAGTTCAACTCTTTCCGACTTCGGACATCGACCCTCGGTCACTAGCTTTCGAACTAACTGATCATCGATGGCGTTCTGATTCTCGATGAACATGACTTCGGATGACTTCTCTTACGATGACCTCTTCCGATCTGGTATCTGAGTTACGGTTTCGATATCGATTTCTTCTCACCGATCCGTCGGCTCACATGATCGGTCGATATAGCATCAGGTCATCATATCAGTTTATCTGCATCAGACTAGTACATCAGGTTAGCATATTAGGTTAGCATATCGGTTTAGCACATCCGATCTCAATCACGTCGATCTTGATCATCTAACTATCTTCATATCCGATCTCGATCACGTCGATCTCGATGGGATCTCATCTACTCCTCTTCCGATCTGCAACCTTCTCTTCGATCTTCCGGTCGGTTTCTTTACGATCGGCATTGTTCGCTCTTTCCGATCACCAGATCACTTCGTCGCATTCTTCCGATCATCCGATCAAATCATCCGGTCATCCGATTGTCCGATCGGTGGCTTAGCTTTTCTTCTCTTCTGATTTTGCTCAGCTCATCAGTTAACTCCGGAACTCATCTTACTCATCTGATCTCGATCAATCTACTTTCGACCTTGTCCGATCTCGATCATCTACGTCTGATTTCGTGAGTTCCCCCTCAATTTGTTCTGTCGTTCCCCCTCAACTTGTTATCTGTAAATTAGCTTGAATAACACAAGTTGATAATGTTTTGGCATAATTCATCAAAACTAAAATATCCCAACACTAGCCTTTGCATTGTACTTCATTGTAAAGGATATCTCATCCTAGTTGGAAACCAACCGAGAAACCCCAAACCCTTGAGAAGGTAGTTGGAGTGTGTTTGTTGGTGAGAAGAGTTGTAAAGAGTTAGTAAACTATCCGGAGTAGTCAGAAAACTCTAGAGGAGAAGTTAGTAAGCTACAGAGGTAGTCTGAAAGCTTGTTTGTGTTTGAGTAAGTAAACTACGGAGGTAGTCAGAAAGCTCAAGGTCTGGTTGAGTAAGTAAACTACGTGCACTAGTCAGAAAGCTCAGGGCCGAGTTGAGTAAGTAAACTACGCGAGGTAGTCAGAAAGCTCAGAAGTGATTAGTGAATTTCTCTGAGGATCAGAGAGAGTGGACGTAGGAGCTTGAGTCTCTGAACCACTATAAACTGCTGTGTTGTTTATTGCTTTCTTTATCTGTGCTTAACTGATTGCATCACTGAGTTTGAAAGCATATTTTCACTGTTATTTTAGTTGGAATCAATCCACTGGAAGTTACATGTAATTGAATCACAACCTAATCACTATTTCATTAAAGGAAGGTTTTCAGCAAAGCTTAAAACGAGTGTAAACTAAAGGGCCAACCATTCCGCACGACTGAGTAGCTAGAACAGATAGTTACCAAACTGAACTTACTCTTCTGAGGGTTCAGTAAGTTAGTTATCTGATCCAAGCAACTCAGGATCTCTGAAAACTCAGGACTCAGTTGGGATTATCTGAGGTTTCTGAAAGCAGCTCAGGATCACTGTCTTAGTAGACTTTGACTCAGAGTGATTTGTGCTTCTCAGGACCTAATCTTCAGGATTATCTGACCCAAGCTGACCTCAGTAAGAAAAAGTTTTCAAAACACTGAACACGTGTATTCCCCCCCATACACGTGTAAGACTCGTTTTCACCGGGACCAACAATGAAATTCCTAACAGTGTATAATTTGTCTTCCAGAATATTATCCTTGTATTTATCAAAATGATATGGCTTGATGGTAGCATAAATCCTATCATCCTGAACATACAAAAATATAAATATATATATATATACTAAAAGATAAAAAAATAATTAATACATATATATATATATATTGAAAAAATATAAAAATAAACCTCCGAATCATGGAATACACATTCTATATTTCTTAAAGGATTATTAGAACCATAAGCAGGAGTGTGATAAACACGAACACAACGTAATTTTAACAACCACGTAGTTTTTGAAGGATTAACATTTTTAATCAATGATGACACAGACGACATGTTCAAGATAGTTCAACAAACTACAACTAAAAACAACTTGAAGAATTAGATTTTAAGAAAATAAAGTGAATTGCAAATAATATAGTGCACAAAGTGAACATCAGTAAATGAAGAGGATGGTGGAAAAAACATGCAATCCATATATTTATAGATGGCTAAGACTTACACCACATTTAGAAAGATAATAAATTAAATATCAACACTAAGTTTACTTTTCAAGAATTTATGGAATGCTAGACAAATTTTAATCGTATGTTATTTTCCATGTGAAAGAGTAAATAAGAATTTATGAAATGACTCAAATTTTCCATGTGTATTTGCCTAGCATTTTGTTATTAGTAAAATTAAATATCAACACTAAGTTTACTTTTCAAGAATTTATAGAATGCTAGGAAATAAATTGCTTGAAAAAAATTAAATATCAACACTATTCCTGACTACTCTTGTGAAATTAGGTAGATTATGGAATGTGGTAAGTTTACTTTTTCTAAATACATAATCACACAATGGTAAAAAATAAAATAAAAAATCACACAATAAATTAAAGGTCAAATCATGCTCAACAAATTGTCTTAAGAGTTCCTAAACACAAGTCAAATTTATTATTTTGTTGAATATACCAAATTCGTGAATAAAATAGCAAATCTTGCTGCAACAGTTTTACATACCAAATTTATTATTTTGTTGTAACCTACCCTTAATTGATTAATTATAGCTCCTGCATGACCAATTCAGTTAATTAACCTACGCCCCAGGACATATCTATTTTATTTGTTAACATATATAAGAAAATATACAATATTTAATATAATTAAATAAATAAGCATTAGAACTCTATATATGTGTATCACAATTTTACAAGATTGTATAATTCCTTTTATATATGTGTGTATATATATATATATCACATTAAATGAGCACATTAAAATTATAATAATGTCAATTGGGTAATTGATGTAAAATCATACTATATCACATAGAGTTTTAATATGCAATTAATACTGCTCCAATTACCCAATTTTGTAAAAAGTAAAAAACCAATTATGCAAAATATAGTGCTTCCAAATATTTAAATTGAGAAGAATTGACAGGATTATATTTATTGCAGACGCCATAAAAGATTTATGGAGATTTAGGAGTTAAAAGAAAAAATGAATGAAAGATAACAGAGCATGTAAATGTGAATTTAAACATGTTACGTAATATATGTATTATTCATTCATTAAAATAACAATAAAAAATAATTATAAATTTTCATATATGTAATTGTTACTGAAATAAAGATACATTAAAGTGCAATATATAGTTTATTTGTTAAGATATATATGAAAATATACAAATTAAACTCAATGGAATTTATCCAAATTCACTGGTTTTCCATCATCAACTCCTCGATGATTGTCCTTTTTGTTTCTGGTATGGTTGCCATGATAATGATGAGAACACTATACAAAGATATTGCAAACTATAATCAACTGGAGACCCAAGATGAAGCACAAGATGATACAAAATCTTAACTAATGAAAAATATATAACAATAACCCCTTGAATTATAATGTACATTACATACTAATTTGAATCAGAAATTAATGTACAATAACTGCATTGAGACTCAACATAAAATATTGGTGGAACATATATAACTCTCATACAACTTGAAACAAAAATTCCTATCGAAGACAAAATCTCTAAAAATTAGAATTGTTTGTTGGTTGAGAATGAAAATTTTGGATGATAGAACTTCACTATAAATAGGAGAGACAATAAATTTATGGGCTTGAATTAAGCATGTTATTAAAGGGTATTTAATTTTATTAAATAAAGATTAAAAACAAATTAAGTAATTGATAGAAAATTTGGACGATCAAGATTAATCAAGCAAAAACGATCAACGATCGAGGACGAATGGCGCCAAAACTATAAAAGAAAAAGACGTTCCTATTATATATTTATGATTTTTCAGTGGATAAATGATGATATTATTTTATCGAGAGAAGTGCCTTTAAATACTAGGTACACATTTGTTAATCAGAGTGACAAAAAATGGGTTTAAAAAACAGCTATCATCGGAGGTTTTTTGTATTTTAGTGATGGATGGGAAGAAATCGAAGAGCATTACAATCTGTCTGTTGGCGAATATATAACATTTTCTGAATTTGATTTGTGAATGATATATATTAAGGTCTACCATCGAAATGGTATCCTAAAAGATGTTGGTAATCCCAATCTTATATCAGAATCTTATAATTTATATGGTGAGTATATTAGTTAGTGTATTTGTTTCATTAATTTAAATTAATATATATATATATAATAATAATTTTTTTTATGCAGGAGAGCTGAGGAAGAATTATTTTATTTCTGTATTTTTTCAATTTTTTTATAATAATCTGGTATGACTTTTATGTCCTTTTGTATTCATATATATATTTTTAATGTATTTTTACTATCGTATTTCTATTTATAGGTAATTCCTCAAATATGGACCGATATTCGTGGTGCAAAGTTTCCAGAATCAATATATCTGCAGAAGCCGAATGGAGATTTTTGGGTTATAAAACTAAAATTTTTAAACACACTAAGTTATACTTTTGGTGATGGTTGGCAAGCATTTGTTGATGCTAACAATGTTAACAACACTGATTATATTTCTATATACTATGATGGACTTATTACAATTTGGATTAAAATATATTCCCAAAATGGATGTTTGCTTTCAACATTTTCAAACAAAGGCAAATTGTATGATCAAGGTATGTAATGTATTAGTTATTGTTTTGTAATATAATATTAATTTATCATTCTTTTGAATTTTAAATAAATTTAAATGTATTTAATTAAATATCTTTTTTTTTCATTGAATTTTTTAATGTACATTTTTAAAAGAGAAATGTGGAAATAAGCGTCGTTGTAGTGCTCAAGGTTTGGTTCGTGTTGCATATGATTCAGTCTCATTCTCCTGCTTGATTGGTGAATCCAATTTTCATAAAGGTCGACTGGTAAGATATTTTTAATGTAATTTTATTTAGATATTATTAGTATGTTAATTATAAAATGAAAATTGATTTTTTCAAGAATACATACATACATATATATATATATGTGTGTGTGTGTGTGTGTGTGTGTGTATGTGACAACATTTTTATCTCTTTATGTAGACTGTTCCAAAGCTTTTCTGGAAGAATTATAAGAAGTCTGACATTGCATCTTTCGAGTTTTCAAGTTTGTTTGTTGGTGAAAAATGTTGGAAAGTTGGTGTCAAGAAGGAAAGGAAAGACTTAATTTTACAGTCTGGATTCAAACGATTTTTACGTGATAACGCTATTAGAGTTGGTTGCTTTTGTGTATTTAACTTCTCGAGGTTGATGTTGACGAGTTGCACATTAATGTATCCTTATTTCAAAGAATTCATTATATATTTGAAATTTTACCATCAGGTTATACAGTTTATATTAATGAATTATATGTATTTAAGTAATTTGTTTAAACATCTATTGTATATATTTTAATTTGTTTTAATTTTTTGAGAGGAAAGTTAGATATATATATATCATAAATATTTAACATAAGTCAAGTGAATACAATTTATTATTTAATTGTAAATATGCAAAGATATAATATTTTCCACCAACTTGCTTCCCTATATATTTTCTAATAATACTTATTGGATTTTAACATAATCTATTGTTTACCAAAATCTTCAATAAATAAAAATAACAAATTTTCGTATAAATTCAATTACTATTTATGACATTAAGAATCAGAAATTACATTCTCATATAGTTTTGAGAAATTCAACCTTTTTGTCCTTAATTTTATTTATTTTAATATATTCTAATGCTCTATTGCGTATGATTTGGCCTTAAGACAAATCTATTGATTAATTAGTGCAATGTATTAAAGTTCCTAATTATTGTACATATCTATATTCATTTAATTATTTTACAACAAGCGTTAAACCAACATCATATACAACTATGTATATATTATTGTAATAATATGTTTAGTTTAAAAATTAGAATAACAAATGTAATATATTGTACATATGCATTATTAAAAAATAGTATAAAAATATTTTTTTTTCGTTAACCACTAATTCTGATTTTAGTATGTTAATATATATTCAACTTTAGAAATATTTCCTTAAGTTTACCAAGTACAATCATTTTATCATCAAATTAGCTAAAAGAGGTTTAACAAATTCAACTTTTTTTGTCCTTAATTTTTTTTTAATTTAATATATCCTTAGGCTTTTTTATATTCTTCTTTTCACTCTTTCATATTTCAATGTAGGATGTAGGATATAAATTGATTGAAAAATAATAATTCCATTAATATGCATTGAATAGTATATCATTTGAGTAATCTTTGCATTATTTTTCTCTTAATTCTAAATCAACATCATCTTCTTGTGTATAAATAATTCCTCAAACTCCACAAATCCATTAAATCAATATAACTTTGAGGTTCTTCATCATCAAATCATTTTAGGTGAGTGACCATAAAGTATTTAAGTATTATTATTGTCTATTCATTCATATATTTTTTATATAATACATTTTTTCTTATTTTTTATTTTAACCTTGCATTTTATTATAATTTATTTGTGATTGTTTGGATTAGATGATATATTCCTTAGAATTCAAATAATCATTAAGTGAATTTTTACAATTACGTATTATGTATTTGATTCATCATTGTTATGTTTGCAGATTATTGTTGGATGACATATTTAATAGTTCACTTTTTAGTTATTCTCAGTAAATTGCTGCATAAACGTAATCTCTTTACGACAACATATTTCGCTGATAGAGAAGGTATTGATCATTATCCAATTTTCAATTCACATGTTACTATTGTTGGGATATTTTAGTTTTGATAAATTATGCCAAAACATTATCAACTTGTGTTATTTAAATTAATCTACAGATAACAAATTGAGGGGGAACGAGAGAACAAGTTAAGAAGAAGAAATCAGAAATCAGAAGAAGAAGAAATCAGTTTACTTTTTATAATCGGCTGCAGGTTTCGATCTATTGCGGCTTGATTTATGATTCAAGATCGATCTTTGATCGATGCAAGATTGATCTTTGAATCGATGCAAAGATTGATATCTTTTAAATCGATTCAAAGATCGATGTCGAATCGATGCAAGATCGATTAGTTTAATCGATGTTCTTGATCGAGATGTCGATTGAGACAAGATCGATGTTTAATCGATTCAAGATCGATGTTTAATCGATGCAAAGATCGATATGTTTAATCGATGCAAGATCGATGCGAATCGATGCAAAGATAATAATCGAATCGATGCAAAGATCGATATCTTTTAATCGATGCGTACTGCACTGCACCAAAATCTGGCAGACCAAATTTTAAGCGCATCGAAATATGCATACCAGATATGAATAGCCGATCGATCCATTAGACACAAAAAAGCAAATTTTGACAATAAGAAGATAACAACACATATATGAATGTGACATAAAGCCGCAAAACAACAAAGGTAATAGACAAAGAAAAGCTGAAGACTATTAGTATGGATTCTAATATTACTCTTCAACGGAATATTCAAATCCACACTATAAATACATTGCACTATCTTCAAAAGAAGATGATGGAGTTTGGTCAAGCAAAGTGAAGATTAAAGCCAAATATTCAAGCATCTCCATTCAAGAACATAGAGCATTACATATCCAAATTTACCCAAGAGTGTTCTTCAATAGATCTAAGCACAAATGTAATATCCTAATTTTAGAGAGATTTTCTCATCCTTAAGATTGAGGCTAAACAAATGTAAGGAAAAAATCTCAACCTAGTTGAAAAACCAAACAAACCTTACCCAAATCGGTTTGATAGATAAGTTTGTAGGTGAGTGTGAACTTCGAGAACATCTAAAGAATCCCGAAAGGAGGGTAGGCAATCCCGAGGGGAGATAAGTCCCATTTGAGTGTGAACTCCTTGTAACATCTAGCAATCCCAAAGGGGGGGTAGGCGATCCCGTGAGGGAGATAAGTCCCGCTTGAGTGAGAACTCAAGAAACATCATCTGTTGGTTAAGTTGGTGCCCTATGAAGGGAAGAGATGGATGTAGGGATTTTAGTTGTCCGAACCACTATAAAAATACGTGTGTTCTTATTTGTTTTCATATTAACCATCATACATACTTTTAGCAAATCTGCATAACACACATTCAAAAAAAAGTCACCTCCCATTGAGATTTTACGAGTTTTAAATCGGGTTTTTCGGGACCAACAACTATCAAGTTTAATAATATTGAAAATATTATAGATGAGCAATATGTTATTATTAGAATAGAGGTCATGAAGTTGTGTTGTTTATGAAAAAATATTGCATTCATTAAATTGCTTTAATTTTTTATTTTTTGTTGTATATTTAAAATTTAATTTATTTATATTAATGTATTATTAAAATAAAATTATTGATATAATTGTGTGAAACCATCAATGTTTAATTCTATCAAATCTTTTTTTTTTTTTTTTTTTTAAACGATATGCCTTTAATCTATTACTTTTTTATAAATATTTTATTGATTGATTAATTATATTAGGTCTTATATAATCATTTCCTAAATCAATAATAATTTTATATGTTGATATATAACATTTAGTTATTTTCTTAAAATTACGTGTATTTTTTAGTATTAAGTTTCTTATTTGTTATATGCTATTACATTTTTTTACTCATATCGTCAAATCATGATTGTTAGTTATGGTTAAATAAATAATAATATAATCTTAAATTGTTTTATTATATTGTTAACTTTTTTTGTTTTGTGTTATTTTTTAGCTATATTGAATAATGCGGAAGCTACTAAGTTTAGAAATTATCAACCGGAATCAATCTCCAGATCAGGAAAATGCACAAGGTATGTTTTTTTTTTATTAAATTTGAATTTATGTTTTTATACTTTAAAAAGTATAATAATTTATTCCTGGTTTTCCCACCAACAATTCTTTTATTTCAATATTTTATTAACTGATTAACTATGTTAGTTATTGGGCAATCATGTTCAAGATCAATATTAATTTTATATGAATATAATTAACTATGTTAGTTATTGGTAATCATGTTCAAGATCAATATTAGTTTTATATTAAGATATCATTATTAATATGACCAATAATTTAATGTGCAATTTATAATTTGTTAACTTATATCAAATAATATATTATATCTTATCATAGGTTATTTTGACCATATAATATATTATGTAATATATCATAATTTTTAAAATTTGTCCAAAGTCTTTTCTTTTTGAATAAATGTCATTATAATTAATATTTTTTGGTAATTTATTTTTCATTGGACTGACTTATTTTCAAGACCATAATTGCTTTATTTTTGTTTTACATACACCTTCAAAAAAATATTATATCTATTAATTATACCGATTTTTTGAAATATTACACTATGTTGATAATTAAAGCAAATAATTATATTGTTCACGTATCATTTTAATATTATTTATTTAGGACACATTACTTTTTTTATATTTATTTTATAAGTTTATTTAGTGATAATTTTTTAAAAACTTGCGTTTATAATTTTTTTTTTAATTTCTTTTGCTTAAATGTTAACCTACTTACTTTATATTTTCAATTTTTTTGTGTAGGCAATAAAGATTCTCAAATTAATGGACTTACAAACACCGCTTCCTCATCAATTTTTCGTTATGTATTTGGATATAAGTTTGATAGTTCAAGCAAGGATATGTATGCAAAACAACAAAATCCCGATGTTACCAATGATACTCATATTATATTATTATATTTATTAAAAAAATTCATTAATACTATATATTATTATAAGTATTATTAGTTATTTTACATTTGTTTTGTTATATAATTATTATTTTATCTCAAATACAGTTAGTGGATCTAGCAATCGTTATTTTACATTAATGATCGAAATGTTGGAATTTTTTCTTTTCCCGATCATTTAGCTAGAGATGATATTCAAGTTGAAGAATTAAAGTTTAGAGAGCCAATATTTAACGATGTTCTGCCGGATAATAATGATGATAGTCCGGAGATAATTGATTTAGATCACGACAATTCAATTTGTTATGATAATGAAGTTGATTGTAAGTTGTGTAATTTATTTGTTCATATTTTTTTATTAAGTTTTTTTAAATAGAATCTCTTTTTAAAATTTGTATTTTTATTAGTTTCTTAAATTAAATACTTATTTTATAATTGATTTATTTCATATATCGAATATTGGGATATTGGTGATCCTATACATCGATGTGAATTTTGTGGTGCTATGTTTTGGTTTGATGAATCCATTGAAATCTACAAAAAAAGTTAACTCCAAAATTTTTATTGTATTGTATGCAAGGAAAAATTCGATTACCTCTAATGCCTCAAATTCCCATTACTTCTTCAAGATTTGATATGGGGTCAAAGTGATAGAAGCAAACATTTTTAGGATAACATTGCTTCATTCAACAATATGTTTTTTTTACATCTTTAAATGCGGAAATATCGATAGAAATTTAAATAGAGGTAAATCTCCCCCTTGTTGTTTCTAATGCATGGTCGAAATTATCATAGATTGGGCGGGTTGCTTTCCAAGTGGTCGTGATCCCCGTATATGCCCAAATTTACATATACTGACACAAATAATGAAATATATAACAGGATTCGATTTGTCAGGTAAGATATTTTTAATTTTTAAAAATGTTATCTATGTATTATTTTATCTCCAATCAAATTAGTTACATCCCATTATTTGATATATATATATATATATATATATATATAAGTTATATATAAGTTATATGGTTTCATGATTCAATACATCTTGATTCTAATGAATTTGTTCCAATTAAAGGATCTTTATTAAAACATTTATGACTCAGAATATGATATTCAAAAAATCTCGATTTATTGAATAAATGGACTATTCCTAAAATTGAACCTAAAATGGTTTATAAATTAGGAGCTTTTGAAAAAATAGATTTTAAATAAATTGTTAAAACTACTGAATCCTCTATACATCTTCATGAAGAAGAGATGGTTATTAAATTGCTTAGTAAAAATGATATTTTACCTTACAAAAGAACTCATAAGTTCTTACATATTGGTTGTGTTCAATTAAATAGCTCTTTTAGACCGCTTACTTTAAATGGTTTACCAGAAAGCTTTCTAGCTTCTCTTAGGGATGGTAGAAATCTTAATTGGACACAATCCTTAATGGGAATTATAGAGTCTAGTTTGGCTTTAGGACCTGTCTATTTTGACTCATATCCTAATTTATCTATATCTTTATCTGATAGTAATATTCTTGAAGCTTAACATTAAATGTTAAAACTCATGGTTATAATTACATACCAGGTACAGAGGTTATGTGTATTTGTTATCATATTTATTATAAGCCTTTATTTACACTCAATCCTATGTGTAAAAGAATTGAGAAAGATAATAATGAAACTATTCTTATAGAAACTAATTTTGTAAATCAAATATTACTACCGTAAGATCCATTAAGTGGGAAGAAATTATTTTTCCGAAAATTGGATAATATAACAATTTGTTCCTAAAAATCCTATTATAAATAGTGATTTTAAACATATTACTCAAAGTAATGATGTATAATTAATATTGGTTTTCAAAATAATCAAAGAAGACATTAAGAAGAAATTTATTCTAGATCAATGTCTAATCATTCTCTTATATCTCCTCCGGATTATGAGGTAGAATTGTCTTTTGAATGTAGAGCTTCTACTTCCTCTTATAGAGAAAAATTCTTATTGTAAAATTAATAATAACAATGATAAAATTATAATTAATGAAAATAATATTATCCATAAAGATGGATTTGATCCCTAAATAATTTTGATTATAACTTTAAAATATAATTTTATGGATTTTACATACTTTTTAGATTTTTCTAAAGGTTCTTCTACTAGAGCTCATATTAATCATGAGTTTAATAATCCTAAATGGGATAAGTTTAGAATTTGGTATTTTAAATCATTCTCAAAAGATGATTTAGACTACTTTGTCGAAACAATTTTTATAAATTATGTGAAAAACATAATGAAATTACTTATTATGTTCCTTGGTTTATTAAAACCTTTTATATCGATTATATTTCAAAGAATTGAACGTGATTATAAAATAATTTCTGGAGGAATACAAAAATCTGTTTACCCTCCTCATGTTCCTTTTCAAATCGAGAAAAATGGGAAGATATTTAGTTTTCTTCCATTCTCCAGAATCATAGAAAATGATTTTTACAAATTACTGTGAGGTCCCGATTAAAACCGATTTTGCGCGTGCGGAAGCGAAACATGACATGATGCATATAAAACAGGGGTGAGGGAATGGTGATACCAATTTTTTTGCTTTTAAGAACATGTGTGTTGTTTTGCTTATAATCGAATGCATATGACAAGTATAAACATAAAGCAAGAAAGAACACACGATATTTTATAGTGGTTACGTTAAACCCGGCCCCCACATCCACTCTTCCCTTAACACAGGGGCACCTTAACCGAACTTAACCTGTGGGACTTATACCCCTCACGGGATGGCCGAGATGTTTACCGAGTTCGCACTCAAGCGGGACTTATCTCCCTTACGGGATCGCCGATAGATGTTTACCGAGTTCACACTCAAGCGGGACTTATCTCAATTACGGGATTGCCGATAGATGTTTACCGAGTTCACACTCAAGTGGGACTTATCTCCCTCACGGGATTGCCGATAGATGTTTACCGAGTTCACACTCACCTAACAATCTTAACCTAACTTTGAGTTTGGGTAAAGGTTGTTTGGTTTCAAACTAGGTTGAGATTTTCCCTTACATTTGTTTATCCTCGATCTTGGGGATGGAAAAAATCTCTCTCTAAGGTTAGGATGTAGCATTTGTGTTTAGATCTAGGGTAGAACACTCTTGAATATATGCGTGTATTTCTAGCTATGTGTTCTATGGTGGGAATGCTAGAGTATATAGGATTGGGAGCACAATTCCTGTTGAACGTGCCTTTTAGCCGTCTTCTGTCATCGTGCCATATTTCAGACTCGCATCATCCGCACCACGACCTTGGCCGAACCTGCTGAACCCATATCTTCTTAGCTCAGAGCATCGTTTGCTACATTCTCCATACTCTTCCACATTCATCCACTCTTGATAATGAAGGAAGAACTTGTATTTATAGTGTGGATTTGAATGTTACCGTTGGAAAGAATCACATTCAAATCCATACTACTCTGTAGCTTTTTGCAGCTTTTCAGGCTTGTCGTCTTCCTCTCATTGGTCCACATCAGCTGAATCTAACGGTTATATTCTTCAGTTTCTTCTGAGTCTCTAACGGCTATATTCTCCAGGATCTTTTTAGTCTGGATCTTTAGTTCTATCGAGCCTTGAGTTCTTGAAGAATTTCTTTGAGTCTCGGGTTCTTGATTCAAAGAGACTTCTCTTGGCCAGACCTTATCCGATCGGGGCATCTTGACACTCGGGCTTCGAAGTTCGGACATATTGACCCTCGGTCACTTACTCAAGTATCGATTTCTTCTTTTCCGATCCGATCGGCTCGACTGATCAGATCAACATATCTTCAGGATCATCTCAGGATAGCATCAGGTCATCTGCATTAGGTTAGCATACCAGTTTTTCATATCTGATCTCGATCACGTTTGATCTCGATCAGTCTCATCTTCATATCTGATCTCGATCACGTCTGATCTTGATCAGTCTCTTTTGCTCATCTTCTGATCTGCAACCTTCTATTCTGATTTGCTGGCTTTAGCTTTTTCTTCACATCTGATTTGCCAAATTTCATCGATTGATTAGGAACTCATCGACTCATCCGATCTCGATCATTCTCGCCTCTGACCTCGTCTCGATCTCGATCATCTTCTTTCCGATTTCGTGAGTTCCCCTCAATTTGTTCTTTTTTCGTTCCTTAACTTGTTATCTCAGAAATTAGCTTGAATAACACAAGTTAATAATGTTTTGGCATAAATTATCAAAACTAAAATATCTCAACAATTTCCCCCTTTTTGATAATGACGCCAAAACAAAAAAATATGCATATACAGAGATCGGGTTTTTGATTTAAAAAAGATTTATTCAGGTGTTCACTTTGAATTAGTGAACTTTAGAACAACCCGCTCTGATACCACTGTGAGGTCCCGATTAAAACCGATTTTGCTGGCGTGCGGAAGCGAAACATGACATGATGCATATAAAAAAGGGGTGAGGAATGGTGATACCAAATTTTTTTATTTTAAGAACATGTGTGTTCTTTTGCTTGTAACTGAATGCATATGACAAGTATAAACATAAAGCAGTAAAGAACACACGATATTTTATAGTGGTTCGGACGAAACCCGCCCTACATCCACTCTTCCCTTAACACAGGGGCACCTTAACCGAACTTAACCTGCGGGACTTATACCCCTCACGGGATGGCAGAGATGTTTACCGAGTTCACACTCAAGCGGGACTTATCTCCCTTACGGGATTGCCAATAGATGTTTACCAGTTTCACACTCAGCGGGACTTATCTCCCTTTACGGATTGCCGATAGATGTTTAACCGAGTTCACACTCAAGCGGACTTATCTCCCTCACGGGATTGCCGATATATGTTTACCGAGTTCACACTCACCTAACAATCTTAACCTAACTTTGAGTTTGGGTAAAGGTTTGTTTGGTTTCCAACTAGGTTGAGATTTTCCCTTACATTTGTTTAGCCTCGATGCTAAGGATGGGAAAATCTCTCTAAGCTTAGGATATAACATTTGTGCTTAGATCTAGGGTAGAACACTCTTGAATATATGCGTGTATTTCTAGCTCTGTGTTCTATGGTGGGAATGCTTGAGTATATAGGATTGGGAGCACAATTCTGTTGAACGTGCCTTAGCCGTCTTCTGATCGGGCCATATTTCAGACTCGTGCATCATCGGCACACACCTTGGTTGGGAACCGAACCTTGAACCCATATCTTCTTAGCTCAGAGCATCGTTTGCTACATTCTCCATACTCTTCCACATTCATCCACTCTTGATAATGAAGGAAGAACTTGATTTATAGTGTGGATTTGAATGTTACCGCTGGAAAGAATCACATTCAAATCCATACTACTACTAGCTTTTTTGCGACTTTTTTCGGGCTTGTCGTCTTCCTCTCATTAGTCCACGTCGGTGAATCTAATGGCTATATTCTTGATTTCTTGAGTCTCTAACATTTATATTCTTGAGGATCTTCCGAGTCTCGGGATCTTTAGTTCTCTCCTGAGCCTTGAGTTCTCGAGCCTTGAGGTTCTTGATAACTCTTGAGTCTCGGGTTCTTGATTGAGACTTCTCTTGGCGGACCTTATACGATCGGCATCTGACACCCGGGCTTCTTGAATTGAGTTCTCTGAGTTGGACATCTCCGACCCTCGTTCGCTTGACTCAACTATCGATTTCTTCTTGCGATCGATTTCGGCTCGTCGAGATCAACATATCTTCAGGATCATCTCGGGATAGCATCGAGGTCATCTGCATTAGGTTAGCGTATGTCGATCTCTCGATCCGCGTCGATCTCGTCGATCTCATCTGCTTCATCTTCATATCTGATCTCGATCACGTCTGATCTTGATCAGTCTCTTTTGCTCATCTTCTGATCTGCAACCTTCTCTTCTGATTTGCTGGCTTTAGCTTTTTCTTCACATCTGATTTGCACAGCTCATCAGTTGATTTCGGAACTCATTTGACTCATCTGATCTTGATCATTCTCGTCTATTTCTCATCTGATCTCGATCATCTTCTTCTGATTTCGTGAGTTCCCCCTCAATTTGTTCTTTTGTTTCCCCTTAACTTGTTATCTGTAAATTAGCTTGAATAACACAAGTTAATAATGTTTTGGCATAAATTATCAAAACTAAAATATCCCAACATTATTGTTAAACATGTCAATCAAATGATTGAGCAAAATATTTTTTGTAATCTTTATCTTTCTATCCTTGGAGAAGAAATTATTTCTTTACATGATAAAGTTGATAAAATAATCTCTAAAATTAATTTTCAGAATAAATCTGAAGATTATGATAATAAAAATAATAATGTTATTATTAAAATAGTTTCATCTATTCAATCTCCTATTGAGATAAAAGATTTTAAATCTGAAGCCTCTATTTCTGATCTTGAAAATTTTATTATTGATAAATTTAGTAATCAATATTTCGTGTTTAGATGATGACTTAGATGATAATCATGTTATTCAACCCAATAATATTGGTAGTCCTAGTAATCTTGATAGTATTAATAAAATGAAATGGGTCGATAGACCTACCATGTCTACTTATTATTATAAGAGACTCACTCCTATGGATGTTCTTAATGAAGAACGTAAAAACTTTTTCAATAATTCTTATTCGAAAAAGGTATTTATGAATGGAATATTGATGATGGAAGTGATAATCATATTTTCACTCAATGTCATCGCATGCTTATGTATAGTTATGTTTGTCAAACTTGTGGTAATAGTGATATTAAGATTTGCATGACAAGCTATTATCTTTGGTTTTATTGGTCAACTTAAAGGTTGGTGGGATAATTATTTGACTCCCCAAAATAGAATGGAAATTTTTAATTCTATTAAAATTGAAAATGGTGAGACTAAAACCAATGTGGTTTACTCTTTGATTCTTACTATTTTGGATCATTTTACTGGTCAATATACCAATAAATATGAAAATACCGTAACTCTTCTTTTAAATATGAAGTGTCAAACTCTTCTTGATTTGGATGGTACAAAGATACTTTTTTTGTCTCAGATTTATGAGATTCCCGATTGAATCGGGATATTTGGAAGAATAAATTTGTAGATGGTCTTCCTAATCTATTTGCTGAAAGAGTTAAGAAAACTCTTAGAAAGGATTCTGATTCAATCCATTATGGGTCTTATACTTTTGGTCAAATCATTAGTGTTTGTGTTCAGGAAGGATTAAATCTTTGTAATGAACTCAAATTAAAAAATCAAATTAAAAAGGATAATCTTATGGAAAGAAAATAATTAGGTCAATTTTGTGATCAATTTGGATTAGATAATCCTAATTCTAAAAATAAAAATAATTTGACTAAAAATAATAAGAGAGATTATAAAAGTAAATCTACTTATAAAAGAAGAAAACATAATTCTTCAAACCAGAAAGAAAAAGATAATGAAAATGATAAAAGTAAAAGATCAAAACGGATACAATTAATAATATTGATAATGAGTTTTATAAACTCATGAGTCAATTTCAAGATATGAATATTAGTGTCTTAACTAATAATAATATTTTAGAATTTCTTAAACATATAAAAGATTCTAGTTTAAGAGATAAAATCATTGAACAATTTCATGATTCTTCTAAGAATGAAGACAATGATAAAACTAGTCTTTCTAAAAAGATTGATGGTAATTATTATAATATGGGTGAATTAGAAAGACTTCTTCGCCTAAAAAATATAAAAAATAATCCAAAGACTATAAATGATTTAGTTCATGAGATTAATAATCTCAAAAGCCCGATGTGAAGATTCTTAAAAAATAGAATACGTGTCTTTCTCGCTCTTTCTTTTTTATTGAGAAAGGTAAAGAAAAAATTGAGGATAGTGAAACTAACTATAAAGCTCTTTTCACAATACTTTGAAATTGATGACAATGTTAATATTGAGAAAAATCATTTTATCTACCATTAATATGATTATATAATGTAAATGGTATACTAAGATTTCTCTTCTTATAAAAAATTCTTATAAGAAAGATTTTATTGCAATGATTGATAGTGGTCTTTGATTTAAGTGTCATACGGTTAGTGTAGGTCCCGACGGGGTTTGTGAGGGAAGTCTAGAGGGGAGGTGAATAGACTTCAAAAACTTTTTTGTGCAGATCAAAGTGATGGCGATTAGCAACCATCAGTCTCTGAGAAAGAATCGGTTTGATCGATAACCAACTTACTAATCGCGTGGAAGGCAGATTGGGTTAGAACTATCACTTAATCGATGTGTGTGAAGCTAAGTTTTACCCGTGTGAAAAACCGGTTTGATAAATCAGATTCAAAGTTAGTCTTTTAACCAGTTATCAAGTTAACCAGCTTGATTAGATCGAAAGCTTGGTGCTAGCTGATCTCAACTTAGAATATGTATGCTGCTTTAAAAGTTGTGTGCGATTGTGTAAATAGTTAATCAAAGCGGTAAAGGCACACAAGATTTATAGTGGTTCGGACAAACCAGTCCTACGTCCACTCTTCCCTATCAAAAGGGCACCAACTAAAACCAATCGACTTAGATTTTTGTGTTAGTCCAACACAAAGACAATCGACAGATATTTAAGGAGTTCTCACTCAACCGATCCTGCAAATCGAAACTAGAAACCCTAGTGCGAATTCTAAAACAACTTAACCTAACTTTGGGTTTGGATAAGGTTGTTTTAGTTCCAACTATGAAATCTTTTCTAGTGTTTAAGATAGCCTATCAGCTAGATGAAAAGATTTCTATGCTAAGAACTTATGGGATGAACACTTAATAAAATAATCTTCTTGTTCGTGTTCTTCGTGCGAAAATTTTGATAATTGCTTGAGCTTCTTGATTGTTCAGTGTTTCCGTGTCATCACTCAAAGTGTGATCCCATATTTATAGACCTTGAAATCAAAGAGCCGTTGGAGAGCAATTTGAATTTCAGGCTATATTTGGTAGGTTTGCAGGATTGATGTGACGTGCTTGAGGAACGGCATGGCCGAGAGTGTGAATTTTGTATTTTATAGTCGTTAGAAGAGAGCAGCATCAAATCCCGTAATTATCGGTTCGATCATACGTGTCTCGTCTTATTGGTTAACGGGCGACTTTTCAAAGGTTGTTCT
The DNA here is from genome assembly GCA_037126765.1 of Stenogyne calaminthoides. Lineage (NCBI taxonomy): Eukaryota > Viridiplantae > Streptophyta > Magnoliopsida > Lamiales > Lamiaceae > Stenogyne > Stenogyne calaminthoides. The sequence continues at coordinate 24,208,915 of JBBCBC010000001.1, forward strand.
TCCAACTAAGGTTGACATTCTTCTTGTTCGGATCATCGACGTATGATTTGGTGAAATATCGACCGGTCACGGTGGTGACCATCAATCAGTGATCGGTCTACGATTGAGTCTTCCGGTGGCGGTTGACTTAGCTTCAACCAGCGTATCGAACGATGTAGGTCTTCTCGTCCGATCTTACGGAAGTCATCGATCTTCAAGTATTCGAGTTTGAGCTTTATGACTTGGTTTGTGATATCGGACTTGATCAGATCGATCTGATCTTCTGTTCTTCTCTTGCATTACGCCCGCCTGTCGGATATCAGCTATTCTTTGGGTCTTCAGATTCGACCTATACATATTGAGGTTTCCCCTAATATGTGACCTATCTTGTTGGGATATTTTGGTTTTGATGAATTATGCCAAAACATTATTAACTTGTGTTATTGAAGCTAATTTATAGATAACAAGTTGAGGGGGAAACGAGAGAACAGATTAAGGGGAACTCACTTAATCAAAAGTAGATGATCGAGATCGTGCGAGGTCGAGACGAAATAATCGAGATCGATGAGTTGGATGAGTTCGAAGTTAATCGATGAGTCATGGTAAAATCGAAGAGAAGAAAAAGTTAAGCCAACCGATCGTAAGATCGATGACCGGATGGACTGATCGGATGATCGAATTGCATCACCGATCCGGTGATCGAAGAGCAAACAAGCCGACGTAAAGAAACCGACGGAAGATCGGGAGAAAAAGGCAGACGTAAGAGGAGGTATTTAGATCGACGAGATCGATTTGAAGATGAGCAGATGATCGATCGCATTTGATTGAGATCGGATGTGCTAAACCCATATCTTAACCTAATATGCTGCTGATGTACAAAATCGATGCAGATATCCGATATCTTCGACTGATGCTATAACGATCCGATCATGGTGAAATGATCGGATCGGTAGAAGAAAATCGAATATCGAAAACTCAAATCTACATAACGATCGGAAAGAAGTCATCGAGAGAAGTCATTACGAAGTCATATTCACCGAGAATCGTAACGAGCGTTCGCGATCCGAGTTAGCTTGAAAGTAGTGACACTGAGGGTCGATGTGTCGAAGACAAGAACTGAACTCGGGCGGCTCGAGTGTCATATGTTCGATCGGATAAGGTCCAATAAGAGAAGTCACCGGTTGCTCGAGATTGACCTGGCGGCTTGAGTAAACCTGAAGGCGCTCGGATGGAACTCAAGACACCGACTCGAGAGAATCTGAATGATTCCAAAGGCGAGAAATCGAGGAATATAGCCGTTAGAATCGGTGACGTGGACCAATGAGAGGAAGACAACCACCGAAAAGCTGCAAAAGAAGTTATAGAAAGTATGGATTTGAATGTGACTCCATCCAACGGTAACATTCAAATCCACACTATAAATACAAGATCTTCCTTCATAATTGTGGTGGAAAAATGCGGAAACATCCATCAAGCCAAATCATCACATTCCCACCCTGTAACACAGAAGCAAGAAATACACGATATATTCAAGAGTGTTCTAGAACCCAATCTAAGCAACCCACGATGTATCCTAGCTTAGAGAGATTTTCCCAACCTTAGCATTGAGGCTAAACAAATGTAAGGGAAAATCTCAACCTAGTTGAAACCAAACAAACCTTACCCAAATCGATCCCGGTTAAGTTTGTAGCGAGTGTGAACTCCCAAACATCTAAAGAATCCCGAAGGGAGGGTAGGCAATCCCGAGTGAGGGTGATAAGTCCCGCTGGAGTGTGAACTCTAGAAACATCTCAGGAGGCAATCCTGCGGGAGAGTGATAAGTCCCGTTATTGAGTGAGAGCGTTAAATATCTAGAGGCGAACCCGAGAGGGTGATAAGTCCATTGGAAGGAATTTCCCCTAGAAAAGGAGAGTGGATGTAGGAGCTTGAGCCTCCAACCACTATACATTGTTGTGTTGTTTATTGCTTTATGTTTATACTTGTCATATGCATTCGCTAAAAGCATAACACAACACATGAGTTTAAAACGCAAAAATCAGAATCACTCGCCCTCACCCCGCTTTTTATATGCATTCAATGAAACGTTTTGCTTCCGCACACACGAAAATGGGTTTTCCTAACGACCATCATATTTATTACATCATTGTTCTATACAAGAATTATCAACCGGTATTCTATAAACGGTAATATAAACATCGGTTACCTAATGTCCGATCGTCTATTACATGTGTTTACGAACTTTCATCAAAACACTAAATTTCCCAAAAATTTCCTTTTGATGAAACCAAAACACTATGAGAAACCAAACACAGTTGATAAATATAGAACAAAGAAAAGAGCACATAATCAAGACAATGAGATTTTTGTCTTAGGATCGTAAAATAAACTTTTCTCATTAGATTTGTTGAACAAGATCAAGAACAAAAAGGCATCCGAAGCCATTCACTTGATCTTATTCCATTCCTCAAACCTCTTAGCATGTCTTGGCGAGCTTTTTGAATGATCTCATCAACTTTTTGGCGATACCGAGGTTCCGCATGATTTTCCAAATTTTTCCTTTCTTCGCTCTCGATCCAATTTCTTCTTGATTTTTACGCCTCTGCCAATTTATCTGCCCTTCTTTCTTCTTCACTTTTTTCGGCTTCTTCAAAGAATTTGTTCTTTGGATGTTTCTCGGCCAGCTTCCTTATCGGCCCAGATTCCTGCTAGTTGTGCTTCTTGTGACTATCTTAGTCTCGAGTGGTCAGTACAGTTGTGATGTCCCAAAGACCAAGCAAAGAGCCTAACTTTCTTGCCTTTGACTTTTCCATCTTTTCGAGACTTCGTTAGCAAAGAGATCCGTATGGTCTAGTCTTTGTCCATGAAGCTTCAACCGTCTCAATAAGTCTTCAAGAAATTCGATCATGTCGCTTGGTTTCTCACTCCATCCTTCCCTTTTGGTTTGATCAAAAAGAGTGTGAGGAAAGGAAGTCGAGATCCAAAGTCGATCGACATCGCCCTGCTGAGATCCGCAACAGATAAACCTTTTGAACTTGAGCAGCTTAGATGTTGAACCTTCGAGATCACCTTCGATCTTAGCAGATTCCATGGCGAGAGAGAGTGTAAGAACCGGGTTGTCAAGTTTCTTCCGCACATTCTAGCTTTTCAAAGGAGCATCGAAAAGAAACTTGTTGTTGATCCACCTCAATCACTTGTCATCAACTCGATTTTATAAGTTCGCGGAACACGGTGGTCATAGCCGAGAACTCGATCTTGATCGCCTAACTGAAATAGCCAATTCCCTTTGATCCGTTATTTCTTTGAGGCCAATCGCCTCGACGTACTATCACTCCCCAACTTCTTCTTTTCGGAGATCTTTGAGACATGATCCGATCTCCGTAGTTGATCGTGATGTGATGTGAGATGTAGGAATGTTATCTCGTCCACTTGATCTTTCAATTGTTTGTGCCTCCAAAGGGTTGGTCATGAACTGCAAAGACACAGTTCCACTATCATTAATGACTCCCGTCCTTCATAGTAGCATCTGCCTGGAGCATCTTGGCAGCTTCGATTTTGTTCACCAACCCGGCTTCACATGGATCGAGCTTTGATAGATTCGGCGATTATCGCCTCAATTTGGTGATCTACTTTTTTAAGATTTCCTCATCGAAAAATCAAAATCTGCAAACTCATCAAGACCCTTGTCATTCTATAATCATTATAAAATCGAGAAGTTTTTTAATCGGAGATCTCTCGGTGAGGATCTCCATAACTTCCTCTAATAGCGGGATGGACGGGCACCGATTACCGATACATCTCATCAATTTCTCGTTCGATTTGCATTCCGATCATTTTCCATGTGATGGTCTTTGATGATCTAGACTCGGGAATTGTCATCGGTTCAGTTGATGAGATGTGGAGGTTCTGAGTGGTCTTGAGTAAGCGGAAGGCATCGATTAGCTCGACCTCTGAGAGGTTACTTTTGTAGAGGTAGGTCTTTGCTGGTTCTATGAACAGTAAGCTTCTACAATTGTGAATCGACATGTAGTTTGAGTTTGAGGGTGGAAGAGAGAAGGAGAAACATGCCAAGTTAGGGAAAAGGTCCCGAGCGGTGAATCGGTTCGAGTTAGAGGGAGAAAGAGATCGTTAATGCCCTGCTTCTTCCTCGAGAATGTTCTGAGCTCTCGGCTTGAGAAGCCCGCCTGTCGATTTTTCACTGATTTTTTTGATGCATCAATTTGATCTGGTAGCTCCTTCTTCATCCGACTCATCTTCTAGAAACAGAGTCATGGGGCTGCTCGCCTTCTTCTGTCTCTTCTCTCCGGCCTTCACCGTTTTCTTTTTCTTCTTCCGGAGCATCCGTGTGTAGACGAGGCGCTTCCTTTCCTTTTTCCTTTCTTCCCGGCTTTGGAGGGGGGCCGATATCATCATCAAAAGGCCCATATATGGTCAAGTGGTGGCGAGGAAGGCCTTATAGGACTTCAGTCCATTCTAGTCCCATTCAAAGATTTGGTAGTTTGTCTTTCAAGATAATCGCAACCTTGTTGAGATTGTTGATCCCTCTTCTTCAGATAGACCGCCCCATTCATTAACTCCAAACTTTTCATGTTCTTGGAGTAGAATGGCCTTCAGAAGCCATGCCAATTGATGTTCTTGCTTCATCAATTATTGCAATCATGTCTTTGATAGTTTTTTGACGGATGTTAGAGCATTCTGGGCTGAATGAAATACCCATGATTGTTTTTGACAATATGTCAAACAACAATCGGTATTTCCTTTTTAGATCGGCCCCATAAAACTCTTGGGTCCGATGTTTGTCGGCTTCCCCACTGAAGAGTTCGTTTTCGATCAGCTCATCTTCATTCTCCCCGAGTCTTGCGAGATTCTTCCTTTTAGCAAGTCGAACGCATTTGTTATGTCCGCATTCATCGGGCCCGATCTCTTCTCCGCTGATTGACGAAAAGTAGTTCTTCTCCTAGAGCGTCCGATCCACTCTTAAATTCCTTAGGAATTCGAGTGCTTCATATCGATCATCGATTGGATTACGAGCAGCCGTAATATTTCTCAAGACCTCCTTTCTTCAGAATTTGCTCCACTTCCATTGATTCCGGATCCCGAGTGATATCAAACTGCACGAACTTGTCATCGACAATCTTCGTTGCCAGTTCCGCATAATTGCACATCATTTTCCCCATTCCGTGAGTGGCCATCTACAATAAGATAGACTTGATTAAAGTTGTGCATAAACATGAAGATATCATATATTGATTATCGACCTCTACCGTGCCTAATCATCGATAAACACATGCGGATACCAAGAAACAATAAAGCATAACACAGGATACCATCGATTGACAAAATCTATAAGATCAATGGATTTAGGGGAAAAGATGATTCATCAAATAATTAGAAATTACCAGATTTTGTTTTTCGGAAAGATAATGTTGAAACTCAAGTAAAACACCTTGAATCGCAGAAAAGTAATCTGGAGTTTTCAGAGAATAAATCGCAAGTTTGTGAATTAGAAAAGGAACTCTGGTAGGGTTTTTGATGAACCTTTTAAAGATAAGGAGGGAAAAAAAGACAAGATTTGGGAGATCAACCGTTTGAAAAGATTAAACGATCCAGATTAAATGGTTTTGATCGTATGGTCAGGAAAAGCACGTACGAAAACCTTTTGGATTTAAAAGCTCATTTTGTAGCAATTAATACAAGTACCCCACATCCGCATTAAATGTTTTGCAGAAAATACGTCAACAAAGGTAATGAGTACATAAAGGCAAATATATCAGATAAGATCAAATAAGTAAGAATAAACAAGGAAAGCGAAAGCGATATCGTTGATCGATATTGTAATTAGTCAATACCACTTGTAGTTGTTGATTCTACTTTGTTGATCTTAGTTTTCCGCCTAATCATTATAATTTCTCAACCTATTTCTTTTCAATCGATCCGCTTCACTTTCGTCCCCATTTCCCTTTCGATCCTCCTTGATTAGTTGAAGTTCCCCTTCAACCGATATTTCGCTTTTTCTCAGATCGATATATATATCGATTTGTTGTTGTATCAAGCTCAACTCGATCTTCCTCATCGGTCCAGATTTAAAAATCGATTTCAGTTAACCTAATCGATTCTTCTCGGATCAAGCCAATTCTTGGATATGTGTTACCGTCAAAACTTAATCTAGAATAGTAGTCTCTATTACCTAAGTTGGCACGATTTGACATGCGTAATTATAGTCAATATTTTGATATGTCAATCCGCCAGAAATTTATCCAATTATCGATCAGCGTGATTCCTACATCCTTCCTTGTGATGCAAATTTCTCTTAGAGGCTTTTTGAAATCAAATTTGCTTTCACACCTTGCTTGGCCTCTATAAATTGGACCAATGTTTTACACAACATAACCCATTCACCATACTTATCTTCTTTGTAGAATCATGTATCCCGTGAACCCTTATTTCCTGGTTGAGACTTCCTAAAAACACCTTTTACCCCTTTTTCAATGATTTCAAAATTTTCAAATCAACTCTCTGTGTCCCTTATCACTTTTTTTTAAATGCCATCAAAGATTTCACATACAATTGTTGCTAAGCTTTCTACCACCAAGGCGGGGGTCTGCTTCATGTCAAGAATCGAGAAGACACTTCTCCTAACCAGATGACCTTTGTGTGTCTATCGAGATGACGGAACTAGCATCAACAGACTCACCGATATAAAACATGAGCTTGATATACGGTCGGATCGATAATGACCGATCTTCAGATATCAACTCAATTTTTTTTCATGCAACACATGTGCCCATAAGGTCTTTGAACCACTTTCTTGGCACATGTGCCATTTATGTTGGAGAGCCCATTGACTTCGGTCTAAGGGCTCTGGCTTAGAAATCCTATCAACGCCGCTCTTCCACCGGGTTTTAGCTTCCGGTACGGCTTTAGGATTATTTCAAAGCCTTCTTCCCTTGTTAAGTGGGGGAAAATGAGAGCATGAGATCTTAAAATCTCTCTCCTCCTCTTCTAGGGTTAGGATGAGGTTTAGGTTATAGGTTTAGGGTTTTGGTTATGACTTATGTCTTGACCTCCGTGTCATTTGTACTTTGTAACTTGTAATGTAACCGACCTTGGTCTTTATCAATGAAAATTTCATTATTCCATTGTTGTGTAAATTTTACGCTTTCTTATTGATTGTAGGCTTTAACTGTGAATCTTGCTTGTTGAATATCAAATTAATCGACTTACAAAGTGTGAAATAACCAAACCGGTTTAATCGGATAATTCCTTAAATCTGAAAAGCCTTCAATCCGATCTAATTTTTTAATCGACAAATCGAATCGATCAAGACCTTCTCATATCGGTTCCTTGATCGATCTTCCGATCGATTGAGATACCAAACTCAACTAACTCCTTTTAACTCCGTTAGTCTCTTAACCACCGGTTCTAGAGATCATCCCATCAAGCATTTTAGGTGCTTTTTCTCCAAGATCCTCAAGCCCTAGCTTTCATTGCATAATTCTCGAATCGATCTCAATAAGTGGCTTGGTTAGAATATCACTTTTACGTATATCAATATGAATCTTTTCCATTCGATATTCTTCTTTTCAACATGATCTCTTATAAAATGGTGTCCGACATCCACATGCTTGCATCTTGTATGTAGAAACGAGATTCGAGTGATTGCACAAAGACTATTACATCCACATAATATAGATACATTCTTAGCTACAATGTTATAATCCCTTAGTCACGACTAAGCTAGAAATGAGAGTAATGACTTCCTAGACCATATATTCTTTGCTTCAAGAAGTAGATGTCGTGAATCGATGTCCGCTTTTTTTGAGAACCACGAGATCGTTTTACTTCCTAAAAACTCGACATGTTCTGAGGTTGATTTTCCTATCAATCTTGCAACCTCCATAATCGTAATCGAATACCCACTAAGCTCTAGATTATCATCCGATGGGTAAAATAAACCAAGGTTTATCGTTCCTTCAGATACTTTTAATCCGCTTAGGCAGCTTTCTAGGTGGCTTTTGCATTGATTTGCTCGAAATCACACATACACCTACTGCAAAGGTGATATCTGGTCTGCTGGCAGTTAGGTATAGTAAGGATCCAATGAGAGCTCTATATTCTTTCTGATTTGTTTTCTGACCATCCTCATATGGATCCATCTTGAATCCAGTCATCATAGGAATTTAGGCTTCCTTACGGTTTGAACTCCAAACTTAGCCAATAAATTCTAGTGTATTTTGTTTGGCGATGAATATCCCTTCTATACTTTGCTTCACTTGTAGACCCGTAAAGTAATTCATCCGACCCATCATGGACATCTCGAACTTCCTCGCATCAGTTTGCTGAATCTTTCACATAGACTCTTGTTGGGAGATCCAAGATGATGTCGCCCACGTGATCTGAACCATCGTAATATCTTCTCCATCTTCTATTCTCAATAAGGTTCTCGCCCATCGTTCTTTTAGTGAACCCAATTGCCTACCAAGAACCGAGAGAAAGATCATACCAAGCTCGAGGAGCTTGTTTCGAATATAAAGAGCTTTTCTAAACTGTACACTTGGTTGCTCTTTTCGGCCTCGGAGGTTGTTCGGACATAAACTTCCTCTCGCTAGTACCCCGCTTAAGAAAGCACTTTTACGTCCATCCGATACACAAGGAACCCTCTGTGGGAAGCATATGCTGTAAACAAACAATGGCTTTAGGCGAAGCGATCGTGCAAAGGTCTCATCATAATCAATTCCTTCCGATTGTGAATACCCCTTAGCAACAAGTCTTGCCTTATTTCCGTGATGACATTTTTCTCTCTCTTGTTCTTGAAAACCCACTTCGTGCCAATTACGCCTTAATGATTTGTCCGGCTCCACCGGTTCCCCAAACTTGATTTCTCTCGAACTTCTCCGGCTCCTCCCGCATGGCTGTAATCCAGCTTTTTGCGCTTGTAGAGCTTCCTCATCACAGGTTCCTTCATAGATGATAACAAAAGAATATAATGCACTTTCACCAATCGATGTCTAGTTTTAACTCTATCGATGGGTCTCCGATGATCGGTCACTTGATGACCGGGTTATCCGTGTCCTTCGCTTCGATTTATGCCGGTTTGGAGAACATCATCCATTTACAGTAAAGGTTCATTACTAGCGACCGGGAGGTGCGATTTATGATCCACTTGATAAGAACATGTCTCAAATTTACGTTGAACTCATCATGTCTTTGATATACATTCGTGGGAACTTCAGTGTTCCCCCACCAGATGCGGTTCGGGCTGATATTTATCTCGGTTGCATGCGGCTTCTTCATCCGACAGGTTTTTCGTACCTTAGGATCTGATTGATCCGTGAATCGATAAACTGGAATGTATATTGTTACGATGTCGATCCTTTTTTCCTTGATCGCTAGTGATCCATTTTCGAGCATCATGTACTAGTTGATCGGATACATCTTGTTCGAGGCGATTTCTCTTGTTAGAGAAGATGCTTCATCAAAGACACATGGGTGTTTCTTCCACAACTAGGGTTGGCCGCTGTAAACCCTAAAGACTTGCTCGATGAGGAATATCCTGAGAATATACCCTCATCCGACTTGGCCTCAAAAGTCTTCAACCGACTCTTCCCATTGTTGTGTATGAACACTTACACTCAAAAAACACGGAAGTAAGAAACACGCAGGTTTTCTCGCCTTCCACATTCATAGGGTGTTTTGTAGTGAGCCTTAGTCGAAGACATCTGCTTACGGTATGGCATCTGATGTTGATTGCTACGCCTTGTAAACGGCTTGGTATCGCATGTTAAATTTAACATCGCGGCGAAAGAACTTCTTCGAGAGTTATGTTCCTCCGCTTCGCTACACCATTCTGCTAGGGCGTTTTTGCGGTGATGTCTCATGTCAGATACCAAACTTAGAGCAAAAAATCGTTATAAAAGAGTTCGTAAATTTCATCTTTATCTCGATCCGATTTTTACTACTAATCGACACCACTTCTCATTTTGTAATCTTTTAAGCAAATTCGTTATCTTCGTTGTCGCCTCATTCTTCTTATGTAAGAATATAACCTGTAAACTTGGAATAATCATCCACGATTACCGTAGTATATTTTCGTCCCCACGAGAGTGATAGGTATAATCGGGTCCAAATAGATCCATATGAAGCACCGCAGATAGATCTTTGGATGCCGGTCGGAATTCCTTCAAATGAAGCTTTTAACTTGTTTTTCCTTCCGACATGCAACACATGTCCGATCCTTTGAAAAAATACTTCATTCGAAGTCCTTCCACTAGAGACATCCTTGCTATCTTATTAAGAGTTTTAAAGTTCGATGACTCATTCTTTTGTGCCGAGCCAGCTACGGGCTACTTTTGGAACTCTTAACAATCGAGCATGCATTTCTTGGGCAACCGTTTCAATCAACTGCGGTAGATCGTCCCTTTCCTTGAACGATTAGCAAAATCATTTGAGTGGCTCGATTCTTCGATAGTCGTTGATCGTTGAGAACTCAATTTGAATGGATTGTCGCAGAATTGAAAATCGATAATAGGTTGTGCTTGAGACCTTGACATCTGAGACTCGAGTTACTTGTACATCATTCTCTAAGGTTAGAATCCTTTGGTGTAACCAAAGTTATCATCACCGAAAAAGTACACACGCCCTTCTTGTTCTATGTATGGCCGGAGCAGATGTTTGCTTCGGTCATGTGCCTTGAGCATCCACTATCGATGTACCGTGATAATTGCTTACACACCTCCTTTGTTAGCCGGACCACGCGATCCGCAACAAATCAGGGCTTTGTGTACCCTTTTGAATTAGGTCCCGAGGGGTTAGGATTAGTTTTGGGGATCCATACAAACAGCACTTCTATTGAGATCGTTAGATCGAGAAGACCGATTTATCTCCCATACCTATCAACATAATCATACGCTCTTTATATGCTTTTTCGATTAGTATGATTATTAGTGTGAACCTTGATGACTTGAAGACTTGGGATTTATCTTTTCGTCTTGTCTTCTTTTCATCCAAAGGTGGTTCAAAAAGCAGACCCTAGATTTACGATTATAGGGTAGGTACGATTTACCATCAAAAGATTCATATCTTTTGGCATAGGTGGTTTTTGCGTTTACCTAAAGCATGCTTATTAGGCAAACACCCTTGATTGTCTCGATTAGACTTCCCTTTACGGGTTGTCTTTTCTCGATACCTGATCCGTTGATCGAGTTGAGGTCTCTTCGTGTAAGAACCGGTTCTTCTGATTCCTACGATGCTTTACTAGTTGGGGTCCATTTATGTTCCTTCCGTTAGGCACCCGCCTTACCGCTCAACCGTCTCTTTTTTCCTTATTAGATACAAGTTTGGCTTTTGGTGTATCTTTGTTGAACTCGGCTCGATTACACCCTTTGAGATGAATCGGTGGGGCTTTTGAGGATGTGGAAGGGTTCTCATACCCAAGTCCCTTCTTGTTAATCGTTGTTCAAAATAGGTGTTCATGTCTTGAAACGCTTTTAGATGATTTTGTAAAAACTTCTATTTTCTTGCATAGATTATCCTCGATGATTTTAGACTCTTATGCATTTGGAATAACTCATCAAATTTCACTTGCGAGGATTTTGAAGTCATCGAACTGTCATTTGTTAATTGCTAGCTGATCTTTGATCCGCTTCTCCGATCGGAAGATTTAACTTTCGAATATTAAGTTCCTCGATGCCTTCGAGCGGTTTAAAGATTTAAGTTCGTGAAGCTTTATTTGAGATCGTTCTCTTTAGAAAGTGATTATTTACGATCCTCACCACATTTTCAAAGATCCACTATAGCATAAGTGTCTATCGCATTGGGAGATCCTCAGCAATTACTTTCGAGTAAAGCTGCTTGGTCCCGTCTCCCCGGCCGGTGTGCTAATGATAGCGGTGTAAAGCGAACAAGCGGTTTGGAGATTCGCTGGATGGTCCTTAGCCATCGAGGCGAATCTCATCATCATCCGAAATATCGAGATCTTCGTTCATAGAAATCGGCAACCTTTGTGATCGGGCAATCTTCTGAGAGGTATCGGAATCCTCGGAGAATCTGATAATGAATAAATCGAGCGTGTATCGGCAACCATAGCTTTTACATCCACTGTCTTGTTGCTCTCTTACCTTTCCTCTTTTCTTCCCTTTCTCTTGGCGTCAGTCGATGAAAAGCTTATTTGTAGTGACTGAAACTTCTCACAGTGAAGCCGCTCCTTGAATCCACCGGAACCTTTTCTTCCGGGTAAATCACTCAAATCTGTATGATCATCGGTGGCTTCCCTTTCGATAGTAATCTGAAGCCTTGCAATACGATTGGTTATCTCTTCTCTCATCATTTAGATTATCTCTTTTCCTTTTTCTTCAGAATCTCTTCGATCATCGATCCGGTTCTTTCTCGAGATCTCGCTTGTCCGATCTCCTATCTCTTCCTCGGCTATGTTGATAATCTTTATAGAATCTTCGATACTTACCAAGTTGAATATTTGATTTTTTTCTAGTTTCTGGTAAGCGAGCGACCGCTCGGCCTCGACTTATGATGTTTCCAATGGGTTCATTGGCCTTTGATCTCTTCTTGGTTGCCTTAAAAGCAAGCGATTTAGAAGTTGAGGCTTCAAATAAGCACCTCATCTTCATCCGCTTGTCCTCTCTCAATTAAATCCCGAACTCGTGAGCTTTAAGGCTCAAGAACAAATTTCCTCGGCTTCATTTTTAAATGTCTTGCAATCTTGATTACCGTGACTTTCATATCCCATATCTTGGTAAGAGATCTTAATATCTTGTAGTTGATATCCTTGTCGACATCTCTACCAAGTTCTCGTAGCTTATTCACGTCATATAGTAATCCGCCCATCGAGTTCGTTGATGGTCTCGTTGGGCGCGATCTTGATTTTCGAACTTCACCGGGCCGCCTTTGTAGACTACCGTCTTTTATCCGTCATTTCCTCGCATATCTCAGCTAGAGTGTCCCACATTGCTTTCCACAGGTTTGAGATTTTAATCTTTTCCTTGGTGACCTTATCCATTGTTTTCATGATAATATGCTCGGCGATTGTGTCCAGAGTATACGCTTTTATTTCCTCTCTCGCATCCATCAAGGTTCGGCTTTTTTCGACAAGACTTCCGGCAAAAGTTCAATCTCCTCCAACCGCAGGTTGTCGAATATATGATGATGGGTCCTCTTTCGATGACTTCCATCATTCTCGCCACTAATCGAACCTAGATGGTTGCACATATAAATGGCCCAATCTGCATACTCATCAATTGAGAACTTGACGCATCATGATACATACTAGAGGTATTATCCATGATGAGTGATTTTGGAAAAAGAATGAGTTTTAAAAATGGTTTTTCAAGATCTGCTCAAATGACCACAAAGATTCTTCCTCAAGAATCGATGATACTCAAAGCCAGCCGTCCATCAGAGAACCACTATACGATACCACTTGTAGGTCCCGAACGGGCCTTGTGAGGGCGTAAGTCTAGGGGAGGGGTGAATAGACTTCAAAACTTTTCGCAGACGCGTGATGGCGCTTAGCTTTGATCCCTGGCGAGTGAATCGGGTTGATCGATAACTAACTTACTAATCGCCAAGGCGGTCGATTTGGTAACTATCAGTTTAATCGATGCGTCGTGAAGCTAAGTTTTACCCGGTGAAAAACCGTTTTGATAAATCGATTCCAAAGTTAGTCTTTTAACCAAATTGGTGAAGTGTCAAGCAGTCGGATCGGAAGCTTGGGTGCTACCGATCTCAACTTAGAATATGTATATTTGCTTTTAAAAGTTGTGTGCGATTGTGTAAACAGCTAATCAAAGCGGTAAAGGCACACAAGATTTATAGTGGTTCGGACAAACCATCCCCACGCCCACTCTTCCCTATCACAAGGGCACCAACTAAACCAATCGGACTTATATTTTGTTTTAGTCCAACACAAAGACAATCGACGATATTTAAGGAGTTCTCACTCAACCGATCCCGCAAATCGGAACTAGAAACCCTAGTCTGAAATCTTTCTAAACAACTTAACTTAACTTTGGGTTTGGATAAGGTTGTTTTGGTTCCAACTATGAAATCTTTTCTAGTTTAAGATAGCCTATCATTTAGATGAAAAGATTTCTATGCTAAAAACTTATGGGATGAACACTTAATAAAATAATCTTCTTGTTAGTTCGTTTCTTCGTATGGAAATTTTGATAATTGCTTGAGCTTCTTGATTGTTCGGTGTTTCCGTCATCACTCAAGTGTGATCCCATATTTATAGACCTTGAAATCAAAGAGCCGCTGGAGAGCAATTTGAATTTCGTGCTATATTTGTAGGTTTGAGGATTGATGTGACGTGCTTGAACGGCAGATGGTCGAGTGTGAATTTTGAATTTTATAGCGTTAGAAGAAGAGCAAAGATCAAATCCGTAATTGTCGACTCGATCATACGTGTCTCGGCCCTTATTGGTTACCGACGCACTTTTTCGATGTTGTTCTTCCAACTAAAGTTGACATTCTTCTTGTTCGGATCATCGACGTATGATTTGGTGAAATATCGATTTTCACACAGTGGTGACTTTGATCGGTCAAGCCGATCACCTGCTGATTGAGTCTTCGGTGCTTAGGTTGACTTAGCTTCAACTAGCGGACTTCCGATGTAGGTCTTCAGTCCGATCTTCCGAAGTCATCCGATCTTCAAGTATTCTGAGTTTGAGCTTTATGACTTCAGCTGTGATATCTGACTTGATCAGATCGATCTGATCTTCTGTTCTTCTCTTGCATTCTGGCCTGTCGGATATCAGTTATTCTTTGGGTCTTCAGATCTGACCTATACATATTGAGGTTTCCCTCAATATGTGACCTATCTATTACATCGGTTGTTCTATACAAGAATTATCAACCTGGGTATTCTATAAACGGTAATATAAACATCGATCCGGTAATGTGTCCGATCGGGTCCTATTACATGTGTTTCGAACTTTCATCAAAACACTAAATTTCCCAACAATAGGAATAATTTCTACTAAGTTTTTTGAAAAAACTACTCATTCACTTTCTCATGCAGGTGGAGGATCTTTAAAGATTAATTATAAGCTTAAAAATGCTTATGTTTGTGTAGATGGTTGTTGTATTTCTAATGACTTTCTTATTGCTGAAGACATCACTAGTCAAATGATTATTGGTCTTCCTTTTCTATTTAAAAATATATCCTCTTTACCTTTGTTGGTGAAAAAAGTATTACGTGTACTTATAATGGTAAACCTATTACTTTCATAAGGTTCTTAATTTGATTCAAGATCAAATTAATAATAAAAATTGTCAAATCAATTTTCTTAAAGATGAGCTTAATTCTATTACTATAAGTGATAGATTAAATAATCCTAAACTACAAGATAAAATCAAATTTTTAATAAATAAATTTTCTATTAAAATTTGTAATGATTTTCCTAATGCTTTTTGGGGATGTAGAAAAGAAACATATAGTTTCTCTTCCTTATGAAGAAGATTTTAAAGAAAATAAAATTTTGACTAAGTCTAGACCTTGTCAAATGAACTTTGAATACTTAGAGTTATGTAAAAAAATATCTTCCTTATTACTGAAGGAGCTTATAACTCCTTCTAAATCTCCTTGGTCTTGTCTTTGCTTTCTATGTTAATAAACATTCGAAAGCGAGAACGCCGAGTTCTCGATTGGTTATTAATTATAAACCTCTCAATAAGGTTTTAAAATGGATTAGACATCCTATTCCTAATAAAAAGATCTTCTTGATGCATTAGTCAATGCTCTTATTTTCTCTAAATTTGATTTAAAATCGTGTTTTGGCGAATCTTATTAATCAACCCGATATGTATAAAACTACCTTTAATGTTCCATTTGGTCATTATGAATGGATCATATATCTTTTTTTGGTCTTAAAATGCTCCTTCGCAATTTCAACAAATTATGAATGATATTTTTAATCCTTATAGTGATTTTATTATTGTCTATATTGATGACATCCTTGTATTTTCTAAAGATAATGAAATACATTTTAAACATTTTGATATGTTTAAAAACTTAGTCATAAAAAATTGTTTAGTTATTTCAAAACCTAAAATGATTTTATTCCAGACTAAAGTAAAATTTCTTGGTCATATTATTGATAAAGGTAATATTATTTCAATTCAAAGAAGTATTGAATTTGGTAATAAATTTCCTGATGTTATAACTGATAAAACTCGATTCTGATTCTTAGGAAGCCTTTAATTATGTGTCTTCTTATATTAAGAATCTTGCTGAAGATTCCGCTATCTTATATGATAGACTTAAAAAGAATCCTTCTCCTTGGAATGATGATCATACTAAGGTTGTTATCAGGATAAAAGAAAAGGTTAAAAATATTCCTTGTCTTATGCTAGCTAATCCTCTTGGGAAAAAATTGTTGAAACTGATGCCTCAGATTTGGGGTATGGAGGTATTTTAAAACAAATTAATCCTGATAATAAAAAGAATTATATCATTAGATTTTATTCCTGTAAATGGAATAATAGTCAAAAAATTATTCTTTCAAACTAAAAAGAAATTCTTGCTATTGTCAAATGTGTCCTTAAATTTCAGGATGATTTATATAATCAGAAATTTACTATTAAAACGGATTGCAGTGCTGCTACTTTTATGCTCTTCAAAGATTTTGAACATAATGTTTCTAAGTAAATGTTTGCCCGATGGCAATCTCATCTTGCTTATTTTGATTTTGATATTGTTTATAAGCAAGGGAAAGATAATCATCTCCCAGATTTTTTAACTCGTGAATTTATTTCTTCATAGCGTTATGAGCTTTTGTCACCGAAGAAGTTATTCCTCTTATAGAGGAAGGGGAGGCGAGGATCTCCTATTTTACAACAAGGAAGAAATCCTTTACAACCGTAACATTTCGCATATTGGTTCTTCTTCAAAAAGGAGAAAATTTTGATAAGGAATTTCAAGAATTCCTCAAACAACGGAGTAGGAATATTCAAGTTCGAACAATCCTTCAAAACCCCGATGATGAATGATGATGAGGAGTCATATTCTTCAAATACCGAAAGAATATAAATTTTTGATTCTCCTAAGAGAGAATTGATTCTTGTAAATCGAAGATGATGATGAAAAATTCAAAGAGTCTCCATGGATTCTTATGGATAAGTATTTTCCAAAGAAATAGTTGAATATGGAAACTTATAAGACGAGAGGATTTTATGAGAATATCCTCATTAAATTTTGGAAGTGTTGATATTCAACATTTTCCTCCTAAGAGTAAAGCGATAAATTACTCTAAATTTATCATTAAAAAAGCATCTCCATCCAAGAATGGGTACTTCTCCTTTGTTGAGAGAAGCATGACTAATGAAGTCACTAAAACAATTTACCAATACAATTATTGATTATCTACAAAGTTTTTATAAAACTTTATTTTATCGTAATGCTAAGCATTCTCACACTTGGTCGATAAAAATTTGTGATAATATTAGTAGGAATCAAATTCCTAATTGGCTTTTCTCCGTGGGGAAATTTTGGTACTATGGCGTATATTTTGCCCAAGAGATTAAATCTCCATTGAAGAATATTCTATTAATTTTTCTTCATTAAAACTCATAATACAAGTAGTAAAACTATTTGTATGTTTTTTGTTGATTCCGAATCCCATGGGTCCGGAAATGGAGACCGTAATTCAGCTTATATCAAGATGGTATACCAAGTTTATGGAGGATCCATACTACTATATTTTGGAATAACTTAAATGTTATTACCCCGGCTCCTATGAGTCACCTTTGCAGTGAAAATATCAATAGGATTAATCCAAAATAGAAGAATATAAAAAATTCTTCCGTGAAAAGACTTCAAATAGTCTTTCTTCATTTTCTGAATATTCTAAGAAATATGTTGGTTTATTTCCCAAGGAAAAAATTATGGATCTTTATATGGATCATATCAAGAAAGATTTATTCAATGATATTGATTTTTCTGATTCAAAATCGATGTCTCTATGATTTCCTGGTTACGAATTACAAGATGCTCGGGACCCAAATGAAGACTAACAAGACTTTTCTCTTCAAGAAAGTTTTGATCTTTTGAGAAATTCTCTTAAGAGAAACTTAAAGAAAGAAAGTGTTAATGGAAGATTGGAGATTATATCTAAA
The DNA here is from genome assembly GCA_037126765.1 of Stenogyne calaminthoides. Lineage (NCBI taxonomy): Eukaryota > Viridiplantae > Streptophyta > Magnoliopsida > Lamiales > Lamiaceae > Stenogyne > Stenogyne calaminthoides. Next base: position 24,227,020 of record JBBCBC010000001.1, read on the forward strand.
TAGCTCCAAACTAATGGCGCTTTCTAATATCCGGAAGGTCCTTTTCATGTTATTTTTGATGAAAATAATAATGAAACCTGAGATAAAAATTATCTCAAAGTTCTGTAGAAGAAAATTAAGATTCTTGAAATATGTATTTATGTACTGGAAAAAATGAGATACATGAATGATATTGATGAAGGAAGACATTATCCTCATTCCTTAAAAGGATTTAAGAAGACTCTAATTCTTCCAAGAAACAAGCTTCACTAATGGCGATTTAGAGAAGATTTTGATTTAGCACATTCCAAAAGAAAATGTGGCTACATGATCGGAACAAAAATCAAATTTCGTATTGCTTGCATCACAGACAAATCTCGCTCATGAATAGTAATTACTATTCAATTTTTTTTTTTTTTTTTTGGCTTTGTTTTTTCTGCACTATTTCTTTTTTATTTTTAAATTTGGGGTTTGATGTCCTGCTCTTTCATCTATAAATAGGCTTGTATTTTCTTTTCAGAGGCACGCTCGAGTTTAGACTATTACCTTTTCTCTCTAAAATCCTCTCAGTGTGCAACCTTGTAACCTTGTAATATTATTGTTCATAAACCGTTTTTTGCTTGTGGCTTTTAAAGGTATATTGTTATTTAAATTCTCAGATTTTAAATTTTTATTTCGATGATTGTTTTGCCTCAATGGTCGGGCTAAATTACTTGTATTGAATCATGAACTGACTTAACTATACTCTACTATCATGTGCATTTGGAATTATATTCCTATATTGGTCCTCAGTAATTTGATATATCAAAGGTAGAGTTGGTTTAACCGTAGGTTTGAGTTTTCGCTGATATTCATGAATTAACCATGTGGGCTAGCCCTTTTGCCATTTTGCCGATGAATAGGCGCAGCGCTTTTTGGGTGTAAAAGCTTTTTTCAAAGTTAACTCACGGACTATGGAATTTCAAGAATTTCTATCCGTGTTTGTAAAAGATCCACACGATACTATGATATAGATCTTTGCACCCATCCTTATGTTAATATGGTATCAAGATATATATATATATATATATATATATATATATATTTCAGTCAAATAAAATATAAATACAATATAAGTCGAGATTGTATCCCACTTAAAAGAAATGCCGGACAACAACAATGTTCGTTAAGCGTTTAGATATGCATGCTAGAGATAAATTACCGTCACGTAAAAGTAACTATGCAATTAATCGGAAGTAGAGGCTACGATCCAAGGACTACAACTTACCTACACAGTGGTTGCAAATTGGTGGTTACCGGGTGATCTCGACAAGATTATTGGGGTCCGGACATTATAATTCAAACATATTCGCATATCGAACGAGACAAGAGTTGAACCCGCCTTTATCTTGCTTTGCAATATCCTCTTTTTTTTTCCTTATGGCAGGATGGGCATGGGAAGATATACCATTTTCTCAATATGCATTAGGAAGGGGTCGACAAAGGACCGGTATTAATCACGAGAGTTTTTGCATATCGCCTTCGTGAAAGGAACGGCGAGCCGCTTACACTACTATCTTGCAAGAGGTTGACGAAAATAACTATCGATGACATATACGATGGTTAACTGCAAGACTTTTGTACATAAAAAATCATCGTATGAACTTCATGTGATATGTATGCCGGTCTTGAAGATGCTTTTTTTCTAACGGGGAGATGAAGGAAGAGCTATTGTTAAACGATTGTTTTGCCTCCTT